>JAOBRC010652453.1:0-10677 GCA_027575255.1 Scolionema suvaense
ATCCCCCCTTCTTAGAGGGGGGCTCACAATATGAGCTGTCCCTAGATCAGGCACAATTCAATCACAAATACTCACTAATTTCATTGGTCATAACCCACGTCATGCATAATTACTGTGCCTAAGAAAGACGGTGGAAACTTTGCAACTTTAAAGGCCTGTATCTCGTGAACGAAAGCAGCTGTTCACATGAAATAAAGACCAAAGTTCCTGAATTTGAAAGGACTTTCAACCATGTTAATTTCATTTTGACCATTGTATTGCTTTAACGGATCCAGGGTGGGCATTAATTTGAGGGGGGACGCTTATTAAATTAATAGTTACAGAAGTAACTTAAGAAAGAAAAACGTTTCCATGTTATCCCAATGAAAAAGTATAAAATGGGAATAAAACCTAAAACAATTAGTATCGTTCATTCAAAACGACTTCCTGACTTACTTTCCAATTACATTCTAGGCAAAATTTGAACAAGCGCCCGTTTCTGAAAGTTGAAGGATGGGTGCTTACTTGCAGGGTGGGCGCTTATTCGAGGGGGGGCTAATTCAAAGTATTACAATAATCTTTCAGTGCAGAGCCCACAGAACGATTTCATGTCAGGAAATGAAAATTTACTTGCAAGGTCCTTATTCCAGAAAGTAACAGTTCACTCGAAGAACCCTATAATGATATGTACAATAAAATGCTTCCTACCATCTAATATTTACTTGCAGGGTCCTTATTCCAGAAAGCAACAGTTCACTTGAAAAATCCTATGACCTATCTACAAAAAAATGCTTCCTAGCATCAAAAATTTACTTGCAGGGTTCCTATTCCAGAAAGTAGCAGTTCAGTTGAAAAATCTTACTTTATCTACAAAAGAAATGCTTCCTACTATCTGATGCATAATTTAACAGCACAGTTCAATTCTATAGGGAGGGCCTCATGAAAAACAACATATAAAAACATACTATACTTTCAATACAAAGCACAAAACGTAAAGCCAAGCACAGACCAGGGTCAGTCTGGTGAAAAAAATTTAACGTAAACTTCATCATAGTTACCAAGCTTATTTCAGTATTTTAAGAATTCTTTCAGCAAGAGAACAAAGCAAGTAGCAGGCACACAAAAACATAAACACAAAGCTTAAGCAAGTTCAAGCCCAATGATGAGAACGAAATCCAACCTTTCCAAGGTCAATTTGGAGCCACACTGTTGGGTCATTATGATTATTAGAGCGACACCAACCCTTTCCTTTGCCAATCCGCGCGTCTTTAGCCAGGAAATACACAGGTGTATCATCTCCATCATAGTAGTAGTTATTAGCTGTTAGAGCTGAATCTGGAATTGTACCACTCTCCATACCCAAGGGTACTTGACAATCTGTATTGGATGAACAGGTGAAAAAATACCACAGCGAAATTAAAGATGAACAGTCCACTGAGTGGAATCACCTTTTAAAAGGTAACAGAAGATACCGCAGTGCTTATAGTATAAATAATATGATAAATATCACCAAAATATCAAAATTCTCCACCATCAAAATGAAAAAAATATATTGTACACTGCAGGAAATTATTAGAGTAGTAGTTTCCAGCCATTGCGAGAAATACCCACTGATTTTTGTATTCCTGGTCGGCCATATTCACAAGATCTTATGCACAGTCAGCATTAAAAGCTTTCCAACAAATATTAAGGTGGCAAAGCAGGAAAAAACTGCTTTGGTTCCAATGTTCATGAGAACGGAGCAAGATCACAAAAATGGTTCAGAATTAAAAAATCTTTCGCTGCTGCAGAGATATTATTTCAGTGCAAAGCTTCCAGAACATAACAATGCAAAGACAATAATGAAAGAACAATAGAGAATAGCATAGACAATCATGAAAGAAGATAGTCATGAAAAAGAAAACTTTGGTCTTGGGTGTCGCATTCAAAGTAAATCTGATAGTGGGTGTAGTACCAGAGAATGATCAATACTACAAAAACTACAAAAAAGTGAAAATATTGCAATGCTTACGAAAACTAGCTCGAGCAGGAATGAAAAAGGAATTAAAAGAATGAGTACATGGTGAAAACAATCAGAGAAGATTCAGACAAACAAATTTTAGATGAAGCATGCAAAATATTAAAAAAAGCTAGCAAGGAACACAGACCACAGCCCCAATAGTGATAGTTTTTCTCTGCTTTACATGCATAAAAATATGTCAAACAGAACATAATACATCATCCTAGTAAAGCCCATAGTGTGCAGATTGGTCCAATCCACCCCCTTTGTTGTAGATACACCCTTTGTTTTGGCATCCCCTCTTTTCTTTAAATTTGACCCCCCCCCCCCCCGCTCCCTCACATCCATTCCTGGTGTGCATATGTTAACCTGCACATATATTAAAGGAAACAAGCAATCCGTTTCAGATCTTTATATATGCAACTAGGATACAAAGAAAGAATACTGTGATTCCTATGGCGTATCATAACACTCATCTGGCGACCAAAATCCAGCACAAACTTATTTAACCAATCCCCTTTTTGCCTGTCCCCTTCTTTATCACATATCAGATTTTTTTTAGCCCAACTTCAAGTATTCACACGTTCATTTTTTCATGGTTTCAGGGTTTAATACTTACAATGTGGTTGATTTTTTGAAGTTTCAAATCATTGCAAGAAATAACGCCCATGGAAGTAACTAATGATGAATAACTTTGCCACAAAGAAAAATCTCTAAAATAATGCTAAATTTCCTCAAAAATCTGAGACTCAATGAGCTTGTAAGCATTATTCTCACAAAAAAAGAAAGGAGTAATAAAATAGGGAAGGTCATAGAATTGAAGTTGTAATGCATGTCTTACATTGGGCTGATTGATCAGAAGAATTAAGTGTAAAGGCTTCCGCGCATACCCCAATGATGTTAAACCCTAGTGGTCACCAACCCTTAAGGTTGCTTGAAAGATAAGCTACTATAAAGCATCACCTTAACTACCCTTAGTCAAAGTTAATGATATAGTTGTAATTAAGACGCATGAGGACAGCCAGCATCACAATTTAAAATATAAAGGAAAAATTCAATCCCACAGGTAGTCTTACTTCGAAAAAATCGCATAATACTTGGCAAAACGATAAGCATGTGAAACTAAAGGCATTAGACAGAAATAGCAACCTGTACAGAATTTGCATTACGTAGAGTAGTTTAACGCCTCTGAAATAGCTGCAGACAAAATCAATTACACAGATGTCATACGATTTTGTTCACTAGCCGAGTTATTGCAAAGGAACACATGAATAAAAAGTAGCCAGTAAATTTATGGAAATTTTAGCGGAAGACAACAGAATTCACAGAATTCCGCCAATTAGCGGAACACTGACATGCCTGAATAGTCCATACCAGTCCATCTTCGCAAAAGACCTGTTTCGCAGTTCATGACTTACCAGAAGATGGCAATGGCTGACTTATGAAGAACATTGCAAAACTGTAAGGCTTGTAACAGTACGCAAATGTTCAAAAAAACAGCATAGAGGCTGGCAGTGGCTTTAAATACAGCGTGCATGTTAGAGTTACGCACATTTAGTACAGCATCTAATATGGCATTATTCTTTAGAATTGCTTTGGGAAATGCTAAGGCTGCACTCAAAAGCACTCCAAAATGTAGCTTTCATTATTGACATTCCCTATACCATTCTTCAGGCTGGAGCCAATTGTTCCCAACAGGCCTTACATGAAATACAAAAAGCAAATAAAACAAATACTCGAGATGGCACGCCTTATACCTCCACTGTCTGAACAACCATAAATTTCAATCTTCATGCATGTTTTCACAACATCATTCCAAAATGCAGGGTAAATTCGAATGTATCGTCCTTCAATTTTAGGGTTTAAAGTATGTTTCGCTCTCGCTTTTCCATCTGTATTGCCTTTTACAACCTGCAATAATGCAAAAGAATTGTTTTAGGCCAGAACACAGAAAGATACTTCTAGAGAGGCACACCTCACGATCATCCAGCCGCTTTTTCTTCCCCTAAAGAAAACAAATAGTAACACCGATAGTCAAATTCTACAAAATAGCCATTCTGCCAGAATGAACCTGAATACAGTACCATGTTGTGATACATTGTGGCGGCTCAACTAGTCCACACAAAACCTCTGATATCTGCAACAATGTAAACAAAGCTTGTGACAGAACCACTTAGAGCAATAAAAAACAAACCTTTCAATGAAGCTAAGCAAAACTTAGTGTAGCTAACAATATCTGTGCACCAACAAAATAGGACCATTGAAGTTCTGGTGGCGAAAAAATCAGCGCGTTTACTAGTCATCGTATAGGGCACCATATTAAATTGAACCTACTGGCTCTATTTGAAGAACAACATTTCCTAGGTCCATTTTTTCTCAAGCATAACTTGCAAATATGGATTCCAACTTCTAATGTCTTCTAATATATGTGAGCTCACATTTAGGTACACATTGTTTCGAGTTGAAATCTTTAGTTCTGCAATGAACTTGTCAAGATACAGTGCTGCTATAATATAAGGCTCCCTTCACACACTTTACAGAACAAAAGGGACACACTTTCGTTGTTGATACACACTTCTTTTTATCTCAAGTGGTAGATCTCAGCAAGGGGAACTATCGTACCATGAAGACAAATGTATGTTTTCCTGTATGTGCACTTCCAACTCATTTTCCACTAATTTTCACCGCAAAATGTGCGTGAACTGAGTGATATGAACACCTTGAGAGCACCCATGTACAGCATTGTTGTTTTAGCAGTATTTATGAAAATTGAACAGCTGACATACTGGAAGTCACTGCAATCCAATTATGATCCTAATTGTTAATGTATTTCTGCACACTTATGAAATCAATACTGGATGTGCAATACAATACCACTAAAATGCTATCAGAAATACTTTCGCATATCGTATTTGCGTGGGGAAAGTAAGTTCAAGTGAGTAACCCTTATTTTTGAACGAAAAGTAAATTTATACGAATAAGAGTATACCACAAACATACCATCTTATGTAATGTCCATCTCTGAATAACAAAAATTGAATCTCAGAAATATAAAGATTTTGCAAAGCTTAGAAACGCTATTATCATAAACAAAAACCTTAAACATAGAATCATCTAAAATCTCAACCCTCTAACAAAAAAAAAAACCTTGAGGTCTAAAGCAATGAAAAACGTTAACCTAAAAAGAACTTAAGAACCTAAAGCCAAATAGTAGTAAGCGATGGCATCAGGGTATTCTGCAATGCCGAACCACATTGTGATTAATCCCAACAGCAGATGGGTAGGGGCTCAGTAAAACCTAGCACTGAGTGATAGTGAAGCGATGAGCAGAGAACGAATTCCAACAGCATTTATTAAGTGGGCACTGGGCAGAAATGTACTTACTGATGGAAAATCG
Organism: Scolionema suvaense; assembly: GCA_027575255.1. Lineage (NCBI taxonomy): Eukaryota > Metazoa > Cnidaria > Hydrozoa > Limnomedusae > Olindiidae > Scolionema > Scolionema suvaense. Next base: position 5,376 of record JAOBRC010652453.1, read on the forward strand.
TCACAAGGAGTACCATCTGGAAAAGTCAGATCGGTAGGACACTGAAAAGGAAAATGTTTCACAGATGAACATAAAGAAGAGTTGTCGGTACTAACTTAGTTCTCTTACCATTGAAGGCTAGGCAAGTCTAAGTCAGGAAGACTGAGGCGTCCTTTTCAAGTGTAATAAATATATTATGACAGATGAAATCAAGGTCAAAGATCAAATTGCTAGGGGCTTCAAAACATCTCAAAATCAATAAAAGTTGAGTTGGATAAAGTATCCAAATAGCCAGGAGGGGAGCCAATTTCTAAAAGTAATGTTAGGCTGCATTTTCAAAATTTAGGCTCACACAAAATAGATAACATGTATCAGCATCATTAAGTAGGAAAAGAGCATATTCATAAAAGCAGAAGCATCAAAATTACAGGGTTCTATCCAGCCATTTTAATGAGAGCCTTCTCAGGCTCCAAATTGAGTCTTTTGTCTCATTGAGAGAACAGTATTGAATCAAGAAATAAGACGACTCCTTGGTGGTACGGCCAACATGAAATTTGTATTGTGTGCAGTTTCTGACAGTTCAAATGCACCCTGGACATATGAAAACATTCTCTTTACTAGTGTTAAAAAAGCAAATTGTCTACAAGTGGAAGCGCAACAGATGAAATTGCCATGAAAGTTGCCTGTTTGATCAGCTAAGAAAAATGCTTCATAAAAAAACGCTGAGAGACATCTATGGGAATAGAACACTTAAAAGGAAGACAAGTGTAATAATCTGTTGTACACCATTATCAAACAGGGAGGCAGAATGCTGCAATCTACCATTTACTAGTTCGCTGCTTTCAAGATCTAATTTCAAATAAGCGTAAAAAAAAGATATGTTAATTAGAGGCAGTAATATACTTACATAAACAACAGTTGTCTACAGGTGACAAAGAGAACACCAATGTATGTTACGTACATGAAGTAATTTACAAACTCTACAACATATCTACAGGTGACAAAGAGACTAGCCATGCATTGTATGTAAATGCAGCGATTTACAAACTCTACAATTGTTTATAGGTCAGAAAAAGAACACCCATGTATGCAGTGCTATACTAAGTTTACAGCAACTTTCTACATAAGATAAAAAGAAGACCCCGTCATCAGAACTCACCGTGCCTGATTCACCAGTGCAGTATTCTGGCAAGTCACAATTATTTGAAGCTGCTCTGCATTCAGTGCGATGAGGCTTGAACTGTATGAGGAATCAAAGACTTGAATTTTATAATCAAGACAAAAGAGCAGACGAAACAACATAAAAACAATAAACAACCTTGTTTCAGAGTAGCCTCTCTCAACTAGAAACAGGTCTTTTTTCAGTTCCATTTTGCAATCTAGTATCGATCGCAATAGCCTGTCTTGATGGATTTAAGCAAAAGAATTTCGCAAAGAGAACGTATGTCATATCCTTCTAGAATATGCACTAGCAAAGGTATTCACTGCCACAAAGTACTTAAAAAAACAAGAGGGCATGTCACCAGGCGGATCACCAATAGTTGTACATTGGGTGTCAAATGCATCAACAAGTTGGAATTCACATCAACATCAGATAGATTATTCAAAACGTTAGGTACCTCAGCAGCAGTGGGGAAGCAAAATCCCTTACCAGAAAAAGTATTAACTAATGACAATAGACCATTTTCTTAATACGAGCTTCAAGTGGGACCGTGGGACTGACTTTTACCAAAATGAGGCTGTGAGTGGTAGAAAATTATGTTGCAGCCCGAACATGCTGCTTGGCAATTGCAATTTGGTTTTCGTTACGGATGGCTTAGTTCCTGAGAGTCTAAAATATTTCCGATTGTACATGGTGGGTATCAAATCATCTCTGGAAAAGAAAACAAAGATATATATGATCGTGCAGTTTTGCTTACGGCCTGTGTTATGGGGTATTCAAGCTAAGGTTTGAAGTCCCGTTAAGTTCATGGAGGAGAGCATACTGCATTTGCATGAGGAGAAACCTTTCAAATAGCTGAATAATGATGGAGTTGGATTGGAATGGAATCAGTTAAGTCATCCTAAGCAATCCTTTACCAGGGACCAGGAACTCTACATCAGACAAGCGGCAACCAAGGTGTAAAGAAAAGTTGACCATGTCGCAAATGCTGAAGCCTCTACTCCAGTTTCCCATGCTCAAGTTTATTAGATGATCTCTTTGCGATGACTGACTCTACTTACTGAACTCCTGGTTGGAATCAATGGGAATCCGTAAAACTGGCTTGGTCTGCCTCAGTATATGCCCAGCAAACAAAGAGGGAAATTGATAGGTAGCCTATCTTGACACTCTGCAATTGATTTTGGGCTACCATGGATCTGATGGAATCTGAGCCAGAAAATATTCACTTCTGAGATTACTAAGCAAAGCATTCAAGGTTTAGTAACTACGATTCATCAGTGAAACAGAGATTCTTGGTTGTCTGAAAGCTGGAATTCCGGCTATGGCTGGAAAAGTTCCATGCCAGTATTAAAGGTTTTTCAAGACCAAACATAACAAAAAAGTTCACATACTCAGACTAGTTTCAACATTTTTGCTTACTTTACATAGAAACGATAAGAAAGTTCGAACGTTCTCAGATAATCCTACGAAGTTCTCAAACAAGTCTTAGGAATGTTGAAACATCTTTTATATTCTCTAAGCCAACAGTACTCCCACAAACACCTTTCGTTTGACACTGTTTTCTTTTCTCATTTAAGCCAAAAGCCCACAAATTTTGCTGGTTTTAATCTTTTTCATTGGTACGTAAGAGATACCATTGCACAAAAATGAAACTATATAGGAGCCAAACAAAGGATTAGGTAACTCTAGGGGTAGCTAGAATATGGCCTATAGACCTAGGAGACCTAATAAAAAGTAACTTAGGTACCTGGTATAAGAACATATCTACAAAAACGCCTGTGCACTTTTGAATTTGAGTGGCAGTAAAGCAGCCTTTTACTGAAGTTGCTGTAGAAACACTTCTTTATCACAGATCTTGTCAGTTCAGAATATACGGCACCTTGGGCATAGACCTACCAATGTTTTCTTGAAGTTGTAGACTTACAGATAGCTTTGAAAATAAAAGTTTGATTCCTTAGCCAATGAATCTGAAATCAGATGCTTCATTTCCTACTGCTCCATACTTGAACATCTCTCACTTAATCGTGTCTGCAGGTAGTGGAAATGGACTCCTTTTCTTTCTGATTTCCATCCAACAACCATGAAAATCCTCAGCAAGAAATCTTCTTTCTTTGTAAGCAAAATTTGACTTAAGCACAACAAAAAAATCCTCCACTCGCACTTTCACATCCATTCCTGCTAAACAGCTTTCCACAATGACCGAACAGGTCAACACTCGTAGCCTTTCTCTCATGCAGATGTTGCTCCATGGTTTCAAAGGAAATCGGTATTAAGAAAATGGTCTATTGACCCTTAATCCTGATCACATTAGCAATTCATACCAACTAGCACGGGTGGAATACCAACATACTAAGTACATCGCGAACCTCAGTGAAACCAAAGGAGTGACATAAGAGGTGATAATATGCGATAGAACAGCAACCTATCATACTGAACAGCTGATACAAAAGGCCCCATAGCAATGAGACATCCTCCTCCTAGCAGAAAACATTGACCACTGATTTTATTGGTTGAAAGGCAAAATTATCAATTATAAAGGATGCAGCTACATATCAAAGTGCGATAAATTTTGTTAACCAATAGAGCGCGCTTTTACTCTTGCAGGGATGAAAAACCGCAATTTCTATTTAACCATCACACACCAGTATGCCCTTTGAGAAAAAGAAGCTTTAGTAACAACAGTTAAGGTCATTCTGAATCAACTTCATGATGGTTATTCATTGACTTAATGGAGCCTCTGGTTCCTGGGCAAATAAAAGTAAAATTTAGGTCAAAATTCTTTCTAAAACAGATGCACAGAAATGCACTGTGCAAAAGACAAGACATGATACTTACCAAGCAATTTTGACAACAGTCCAAAATTTCACTGCATTGTGCACTTGGTTTCAGTGTGCATTTGCCAGGCTCACAACAAGGATCTGTTCTCGCACATATCTTAAAAATATCAGTAAAATCCATCCCTAAAGGTGCTCACTAATAAAAGCACTTACACGTAGAAGCGACTCTGTCGTTCAGAATTATAATATCAAGCCAGAAGGCAGAATTCAGCAATACACAGCTACAGAGAGGCATCTTCTTCAACGTTACGTCTTATCATAACGGATTTCATTCAAATTCAACGAAGAAAGTATCTATCGGATGGTCTCAGTCATACAACGTGATCAAGGCGGCATACAGAGGCTTCGAAAACCAAAAAAAGAAAAACTCAGTAAAAAATAAATGAAATCTGCAACAATGAACAAAAAAGGCAAGAACAAACTGTAAGCAAAAGTGACACTGAACGAATAACAACACAGGAGCAGGCCTCTCACAGGCCTAGTAGTAGGGCTCAGGGTAAAAAGTTTCAAGTCACAGAGTTGCATAGTTGACTCCCGTAATTTACTTGATGACCTTGCATTAGATCAAAGAAATCAGGAGCCATGGAAATTTAAACTTAGCCCTATTGCCTTTTTTTTAGGCTGTTAAAATTTAATTTCCATGTCAAGTTTTCGCTACACTCGGCGCCATCTTGGAGGTCGGCAGTGCGGGAAGAAGGTCTGGGTTCTAGAATCCTGAGAAGTCAGTGACGTCAATCCCGCACCAGGAACACAACTGTTCAAAAGCAAACAAACCGTGCTACACGTATTGAGCAAGAGACTGATCCTCTCACGCAAAAATAAGATAACAATAATCTTACATTTCTCTTCGTAACATTGAGGATCAAAAAATGATCAAAAAAAATGTTGAAGCAACCACTTCAACACACAAAAATAGATTCCGAACATAGCTTCACACAACACAAAACTGTCCTGGCATCACCAGTGCTCGTAAGTGCAATGCTTGCTATTAGAGAATAAACAAAGAAGCGTGACAAAAAACGTTTCACCAATCGCGAACTCTACGTTCGAAACTATTTAAACAACAGCCTGTTGTAACTTTCGATTCGATAACGTGGAAAATTTTACGAAATTACACCCGTGCAAAATTGCGATTTGCTACCGAGGACTTTTTTCCACGGTGAGAATATTATCTACCTGCTTCGCAAATTACACCGTGTAATTCTCGCAGGGGAGTAAATTAAATTATACCGTGGGAAATCGTGTTTACGGCCGTGCTAATGCATTAAATATGCACCAGTGTTTTCCTCGTTTTTGTCACGGTTGAAAAACGGTGTGGAATCCA
>JAOBRC010652564.1:0-10676 GCA_027575255.1 Scolionema suvaense
GATAGGGTTACACAGTTAACAGCTTAAAGACCATGTGATATTTATTTTTCATATCGAATATTTATGATCTCGATTTCGGTATTGCAGCAACAACAAAAAATTGATTATTGCCTATTTAGGACGAAACTGTACAGTAGAGCAGTTTTCTACAATAAGAGCAGTTAGACCGAAAATGATGTGAAGTTGGTTTGCTATGTATATGAAATGATTTCTGAAGGTTTCCCCTGTAGTACGATCTTTTGCAATTATTCAGCGTCCTGAGTTGTTGATTATTACCATAGCAGGTGACTGTTGTATTTATTCGCACTGTGTTAATTGGACAGACGAATAAAACTGTGTTTGGCTACTAGATTTTGTGTTCAATTTTTTTATTACTTTTCATCAATCTTTGTCAGTCACCTCCACTTCTCAGTTTTATCGCTCAATAGTGGTACATAACGATATGTGGATTATAGTCACACCTGACGTTGGCTTGTCCTTTTAGTAAATATGTTTGCAGTATTTTCAATGGGCTGTGCCCTATTTACCGCTGTGTGAGGTTATTTACACCAACAGTACTACAGTTGCATCTGAAGCAGTGGAGATGAAGAAAGTATTAATTGCCTGCACTGGTAGCGTAGCCACAGTGAAGTTATCTAAGTTAATCGACCAGCTTCAAGATTTACAGGTCAGTTTGTATAAGTTTGATGTTTGGTTTGTTTGCGACACTCAGCTCGGACATTTCGAAACCTATAATCTGTTGTTTATGACACTTAAGGCCTATTGTCCTATTATTGTTTGAGAAGAAAATGACCACTTTTTGCGTGTAAAGACGCCAAAGGCTATGCTCTACTACTCAGGATGCTGCTAAACTCCAAAACATAGAACAATCTTTCAAAACATCATTATGTTCAAAATAACATTTGAGATGGTTTGTGGCGACTTAGACCGACGTACTTTTTAGTGGCCGATTTTGGAAAGTATAATAATAAAAAGAAAATCCATTGTTTTGAAATCATGATGAAGTCATCACAGGTAAAAACTTTCCTGCTTTTTGTTTTGTTACCTCAAAGCTAATATGTGTGCCAAGTGCCAAGGCCGGAGGTCTTTTCTGCCTCAGGATATTATGCAGGCTGATCAAGAAATAACAGAAGTATGCTGAACAGGTCTCTTGAAAGTTGATGCAGTCAAGCCAAGTTATTTTTCAAAAAAATGCGACTCACGTCTGTTTGAAACTCGCAGAGTACAATATGCCAGGATGGTTGATTGCCGTGTGTAGCAAGCTGTAGAATACTAGTGCGAAGCGCCAAAATGAAGCATAGATATCTTACTCTAAGTTCCATAATAAAAGGGGGGCGGGGGCGTTAATTAAGTATGGCCAATTTTAAGCCCCCCTGCGCCTTATTTTGACCCCCTCGTTTATTAATTTTAGCAATTTTCGAGTTGGATCAAATCTCCGTGGTTCATTTTCCTGGAGATAAGAACGCAGTGATTTCTCAGTTTTACAAATAAGATGTAGCTTGTATCATATTTACTGTGTTACATTGTTACAGGCTACTAACTTTAATTAGTTTGTTGGATCCCCCCGATTATTCTGACCCCCCCGTTCATTCGTTTCAGAATTTCGTCAGACCCCCCTCCCCCCGCCCCGCTTATTTTGACCCCCCTTTTATTATGGAACTTAGAGTACTGTGTTTATTATGTCTAGTCAGCAAAGAGGGGGCATACATGCTCGTAGCACGGTATATTGACTTTTATATGTCTTCATAACAGGTAGAGGTGAAAGTTGTGTTGACGAAGAATGCAAAGCACTTCTTAAAGGATCAGAAGATACCTGAGGATGTGTGCATGGTTTCCGACGAGGACGAGTGGCAGGTACCTGTGTGCAGTGAGACGTTTTCGTTAATCGTCATATGCAATGCATTGTGGGATAGCCAGGAGACACATGCAGTTTAATATTACTGCGACAAAAGCAACGACCTCGTGTAATTATTAATTTTGCGAGTTTGGTTATGAAGCCAGCGCTTTTGACATTAAAATTATCTCCTTCTGGGATGTCAACCAACATTATGGAGACTTTTGCTCTCTTTGCTTGAAATTGGTTCATATGGGCCTTCATTTTGTGGTTTTTCTGACTTTTCTGTGCAAAATTTTGCTACACGCTAGAAACTGTGGAGTGATCATGGAAAGGTTTTAGTGCTGTAATGTGTGGTGGGATGGTTAGGGTCAGCTGCCTGTGCCACTGGCCATCCCAGAATGCGTTGTGTAGTTTGTAGGTTTGTAGCATACTATTTGTCGAAAATTCTAATTGTTATATGTCTTTCACTTCAGTACTCGTTTTGTTTTCCTTAAGTCGGGTGCTGCTCTTCTTTCCTTGCGAAGCTGCTGAGAAATTACTGAACCCACCTGCTTCGATCTGTATTGATTTCGCGCTAGCCAGTCGAAGCAAGGCTCTGGCCTGGAACCCGAAGGTTACAGGTCGGCTGCGTAACGAACTGTGCTAACCAGAACCCCAAAGATTATGGCGGGTATTGACTGGCTATTTCTCACAGCTGTTAGCTCCATCGTTGGATTGGATCCTCGATGCTATGTCGAAGCTCCGCGTCTACTCTGTTGGGTAGATTAGTGGTCGTTATGTTGTTATTCTTTATTATTAGTTGCGGTGTGTTATTTTGTTGTTAACCTGCAAATTTCTGTTTGCTTTACAGACATGGCAAAATATGGGTGATGAAGTTCTGCACATCGAAGTGAGTTTGATTGCTGACATATGTGGCTTTGTATAGCTGCCACCTAATATGTTTAATCATGAGCAAAAACTGTCACTTTATTTTCAAGTTGATACGCCACTCCGAAATATCAGATTATTTTGCGGCTTAAAGGAAAACTCCGACCCCAAAACAAGTTGCGCTCGGCTGATAAACGTGGTCATGCAAATTCCAACTATCAACTCCAAACTTAATTCTCTTGTCAGTTAGACTAGCATAGTCCATTTCATCAGATCTATGTTCGAGAGCCAGAGTGTGATAAGCGGAAAATGCGAAAGTCAATTAATACCCCCGGAAGAGAAATGGACAGCAGTCAGAATACAAACTGATGGTATATTTTTGGGGGGTTTTTAGAGAAAAGCGACTAAGCTAGTCTACTTGTCAGTGTGACAAGAAATAACTTTTTACAAACATGTCATAAGAAGCCCGACTAGACGCCCACCGGCTACCGTGCACTTAGCTGCATGATGAGCAGCTGAGCTTGGCAGTATGCGGTTCATGCGCTTCCATGACAACCAGGTAAACTATTGATATCGAGCACAAAAGATTTATTGAAGTTCTCATACGCTTTTATGATGGCAGTTTGAAGAAGAAGCCAGTAATAGCTGCCGAAGGTTAGGCTGGCTGGCTTAGAGTGAAATAATAACCTTCCAGATTTTGTGCGGACGAGCGTGTGTTATAGGAAATAGAACTCATTATTGATCATAGAATCGCTGTTTAATTCGACCTAGGGTCACTTAGTTTTGAGTCGGAGTTTTCCTTTAAGCATTTTACCTCTTTTATTTGGAGTCTTAAATCCGCTTCACTGATTGGGTAATTGCGCTCATGTTAGTGTCGTTATATTGTTGGTGTTTTTGTTGTGTCATAGTTCATTTTTGTTGTTGTTTTGCTTTATTGAGCTCTAGCCAAAAAAAGTCCTAAAATTGTAAATTTATGATTGCATATCCCTGATAAATAATCTCGTTCATACCACCAACATATTCATGATTCTTCTATGCGTCTTTTCATACGACTTGTATCTGTTTTTCTAGCTTTCCAAATGGGCTGATTTACTGCTGTTGGCTCCGCTGGGTGCTCATTCTATGGCAAAACTTGCAAATGGATTCTGCGATAATCTTCTGGTTTGTAGCTTTATATGTATGTTGTTAATAACCGAGATATGGGCAACCTCATGAAACCTTACTTTTTGATAGCATGATTTTGTGACCGTCAGATTACGCATTAATCATTGGCATTGTGGGGACTCAGTTCATGCGAGTTACGTATGTAGTACTTGCAGTTTACATTTCCTTGTTAGCGGGGTAGGAGAGGAAGAAAATTCAACAACAAGATGATTCACGTTGTGGTCATGATTGCGTTTTTTGGATGTCTTCTGCTTCCTCGATTTTGTTTGATTGACTAGGTAAGATCTTTTCCCTCAGATTTTCCCAGTACGTCAGAAGGGTCTTTGCATAATCAAACCTGGAATCATACTCGAACTTGGAAGCTGCTTAAATGTCTGTGACACTAAGTTTTGCGACTTCACGTTCTATATCTGTGGGGTAATTTTCTGTTCATTCTATACCTTGAAATCAATTTTCGGGAGCGGAGGAGTCCTAGAAAATGAGGTCTGTCCGCCCGTCCCTCCTTCTGTCATATAACTTTTTGCTGGATAAGTGGTCCGTGGATTTTTCTGAAATTTAGAATGAATTTGAACATCCAAAATCGAAATATTATAGTGAAGGCAGTCCGAAAGTGGCCTTGATTTCGGTTTTTCCAAAATATTTTAAAATCTCTTCATTATTTGTTTGAATGTGAAACTGGAGAGCACTTATAGTTATCGTATGGACCATGTATCAAACCTGGGGAAACTCTCGTTTAACTTGAGTTCGTTTTTTTTCCCAAAATCGAATGTTTTCGTTTGTTTTCCATTTTTAATTACTTTTGCAAATGCTTTACTTGAAACCTTATAACAAGAGTTGCTGTGTTGTAACCAAATGTCATATCTCCAATAAACTTTTAGCCGCAGTGGATGTGGGTATATATTTGGCCAAAGATGGCCAGTTTCAGAGCTATTCAAAAATATTTTAAAGCCTGTTAATTTTTGAAAATATTTTGTCTGAGACAGGGTTATACATGGTGTCCTCCGAGGGGGAAGATGGGGGGGGGATAAAATGTTGAACCTAGGGGGAACCCAACTTTAACCTCATCAGTTGTGGGGAACTGTTGTTTGTAAGAAATAGGGGGAGAGAGATGGAAGAGGCAGAAATAAATCCTGATGTAAGAGTAGATGGCCATTTTTTCGTTCATTATTTACAATTATGTTTTAGCAAACCAGCTGTTCTCCACTTGCTATTGATATGATGCCGCTTTATTGTAATAGCATTCTTTTGTTGCACGCGAACGTGAACATTCTTTTGTATATTTAGAGATAGGTCAAAGAGTGCAGTGGATTCATAGCTAGCGACGGACGGGGGAGGGGGGACCTAGTGGCAGACAGGTGGAGGGGAAAGCTCAAGTGGGGGGACTTGCTGAAAAATGGGAGGGGGGAATCAACCATGAAGGATGCCCTATTATAATGTAAGTAATCATATGACCCATGTGTCATATCTGGGAAAACTCATTGTCACCATGAAGAACGTGAATATCTGTTCATCGAAAGATAGCCTCTTTTAGGGCTTTTGCAAAGCAAATATTTGAAAGTCTGTTCGTTAGTTTTTGAAAGAAATTGTGTGATGCTGGTGGATACTACGAATTATCGTATGGATCATGTGTCATCTCTCGGAAAACTCTTGTTATTCAAAAACAGACTTTTTTCTGTTATTATTATTCTGATTTCGTCGTCTGTTCATTATCCGTCTCTAATATTTGTTGGTAACTAAACAGCAGTATTAGCTATAGTATGGGCCATTTGTCATGCGAGAGAACTCTTCTTTCGTATGGGCGCGGTTACTTATGTCCACCAATGGCCTTTTTTGGACGGTCTGGAAATTTTCGAATTTCTGTTCATTTTTCTTTTTTCATTTGTGGTGTGAAATTACTAACGATTGTAGTTAGGTTATAGATGGTTAGTAGGCAGTTTTGGGAATTTTGAAAAATGGGAAAAGTTTCTACGGGGTATACTCGAAACTGCTATCTTTGAACACCATATTACCTTTGAAAACTCTTGCTTGCTGTTCTCCCTGAAAGAAACTTGCCTTTTATTAACTTAACAGAAGGGCTCGCTTCACCGTACTAAACTCGAGTAGTCTATTAGCCACCCCACCTCTTACTCCCTTGCCACCCTGTCTATATTTGCATCAAGTGAGGAAATTCATAATGCGTGTTTTTAGGAAAGGAGAACCTTAAAGCATATAAATACGCTAGGCCTTACGAACTTGCAAAACGGCCCTGGTGTGTCTTCTGCGCAAATTAAAATCTCAATCCTTTCGGGCATGGCCTGTTATTACCTGGAAAATTAATGATATGGTGTCTTGAAAGTGCTTCAATGCTTAGCGCATATCAAAAGTCTTTTGTTTGAAATTATGATCATAATGTCCCCAAGATATAAGTGCTAATTTGACAATGATTGGTTGACTGGCACATAAGATACAGAGAGGACCTACCCAGCTGGATATGGCTGATATTTTTTCGTACATATCGGGGAATAAAGAATGTGGTGGAAATAATTTTTTCTCTTCAACATTTTCAGTTCAATAGTAACGAAATGTGTATAATAGAACCCCCTCCAAACCCACTAAAAAAAGATGATAGATGACTTGAGAAGTGATATCTCGAAAATTTCCAGTACAGAGAGTATTTGATTTTTTTTTTTTTTTTTTTTTGGTCAAAGTTTTTGCTTAATCGGGGTTCTTTTTACGAGAAATGTTGTTGATGGAGGTTGTTGAGGGTTTTTTTAAGAATATTTCAAGGTCTGTTCGTCAATTTTTTGCGGCAAAATTGCAGTTATGTTGAACCATGAATCATACGTGCGAAAGTTTAAGGTATGGCTATTCTTGAGGGGAAAACATGATCATTTCTGGTTCGTCCTTGAAGTGGTTCAAGATGTGTTGTGTTTCTATTTTTTTTGTGTGTGGCTGTTTTGGTCATTTTTAACTTGTTGTCAGTACCCATGGTTGTTATTTTTCTTGTGTTATCGTTTTTATTGGCCGACTTTCGGATCTCATTACTCTCTTGTATCCGGTGAAATAATGATGTCTCTTTGTTTACCACTGGCCTAAAATCATCTGTCACTATGGTACATAGTGCTGTGCGGCATAAATTAGATTTGTTTTCCTTTAACGGTTAACATAACGAGGGGGGTGGTACCACTAAGTCTAAGACTTTTTACTGCGAAAAGACGGCTAAAGCTGTTGCCGCAAATTTTTTGCAAGTCTGAACAGAATTTACGTTCGCATCTTTTGGTGCAAATCTCGTCTTCATACGTACAACAGGTGGTGTCGGCCGTTTTCTGACATGGGTGATGTCAATTTTTGTCAAATTTTCGGTTTTTTGGCTCTAATTTCATGTTTGTTCATCCGTTGTCAACGATTTTGGGCTTAAATGATAGCTTTCAACGAGCTCTTTCAGAAAATGTCTTGTTTGAAAAAATTCACTCAGCAGGGGGTCCAAAAAACCGGGGTAAAGTCTGAATTTTTTCCATATTTTGGGACTTATAAAAATTCAAATTTCTGAAGATATGTTTTCTTACTTGCGCTGCCTCTAAAATGCAACGTTTCCAGCCTTAATACATCACTTTCTGTCAGAAATTCTCATTGCCAAACTTTTTTCACCAAATTAAATTTTTTTGTATTGGTTCCTACGGAAAACCGCATTGCCGGTCTGCTAATTTCGAATGCGTGTAATTTGCAGACCAGATCACCTCTGGGACCAAAAGTTGGACCTTCTCCTTCATGTATGGACAAGAATACGTGGTCCAAATTTCAAGGCCATAGCTATAGTGGAAGTTGGTTTTCCAAGGGGGTAAAACCCCCTCCCCCTTGTTATGTTGGAATAGTCAAAAAGGCATGTTATGTTAACCGTTCATGTACAGGGTTCGTCTGGTCGCACCGTAAGAAATGTTTTTAGATGTGGTTTGATAAGATGCCGTGATCTTACGTCACGGCTTGACTTAATTTTGCGCAGCTTTGTAGACGAGGAGGAGGAAGCAGCTCATTTTGTAATCACGCCCATGATTTTCAGATTTTTTTAGTGAGTTATGCAGCTGTCTGGAGTGACTTATGAACATGTACAAACAATGACCTGTGCTATTGGGGTACTCACTTGGTTTGTGTAGCTGGTCGCCACGGTTTACCACCTCGACTGGTTTTGGTCCAATGTTTTTACTGTCTGCTTGCCTCTGCCTACGTGAGGCAATACTGGATTTTAATACTTACTCATTACAAGGCTATCATTTGGTGTTCTATGGCTATACTTTCAACTTTTCTCTGCCCTAAGATATTTGCTAGAACCCATGGTGGAGTATTCGGAGAGGCAATACTTTGAGCCTCACTTGGCCTGCATTCGGCCAAGAGCTTGTAAGGCAGACGCGTGCCCTTATCTCGAACGAAGCCTCCATATTGTGATGGAAACGTGAGGAAAAATATTGGAGTATTTGATATTCAAAACGCTGAAGATACTCTGTAAATTCGGAATATCCAAGGTATCCTTTCAGGGCAATGGCATTGCATTTCTAGGAATGAATCGTTGGAATCTAATTCTTCGAAATTGATCGTGTCCTGTTAAAATACGTCTGAAACGTTTTCACTCTCTTTCGATACGGTAGGGGTCAAAATAGAATGTTTGTGCTTGTTGATAATTACATCACATTATTCCAATAATATGGTATTCTATTCTTGTCCTCCTGGTATAGACCTGTGTGGTGCGCGCTTGGGGAAACACGAAGCCTCTTCTATTTGCACCGGCGATGAACACTCGTATGTGGGAGCATCCGGTAACGAGAGAGCACGTTGAAAAGTTGTTGAGTTGGGAGTATATTATGATTCCACCAATCAGTAAGAAACTGGCATGCGGTGATACAGGTATAATACTTCTACTTTTCATTATGGATGCCTCGGTGACAACTCCGGTGGAATATGTCCTTTGATCATTCTTTTATACTTTTTTTTCGTTCTCTTATTTTATTTGCAAAATCTTTGTTTTTGGTGTGGTGTATCCCTAGCTTTCCACTTTCTTGTCTATCAATGAAGTATACGTAATGCTTGCTTTGCCTCTATATTGAGACTGTATTGTATTGTAAGACACCAAGTCAGTCATCATCCTTCTGTCATAACAGAGTCCGATACTGTTTGAAAAAGAAACAACTGTATTGTGAATATGAAGTTTGCTTGAAGGCTTGGTAACCATCCCCAGGCCTGAGTCATTCCAAGAAACCCGGCTAATTTTTATGGGAACAAAATGAAAACTTCTCTGGATTTTTAAACTCTAGTTCGGCTTGCATGTGGTCATTAACGCTCCTAAAAGAGTTTTTGGAATTATCTCAAGGCCACTTTATTAGCTTTTCGTAATTTTTGATTTAAATCTAAGGGACAGTTTTGCTAAATGCAATGAGTCATTGAACGTATCTAGGGAAACTCCCGTTTGGCTTTGACGTGGCCTGTTTTACGACCAAAAATCGTCCAAAATTCCAATTTTACAGGTTTTTTCAAAAGACTTCAAGATTTCTTCACTAGGTTTTTGTCATTTTTGGTGGGAATCTTAGGGTCAACTCTGCATATCTTCTGAACCAGATGCCATATCTGAGGAAAATCTTTTCCGGCTTGTGGGTAGCAATTTACATCCCAAAATGGCGATTTTCAGATTTTGTTCCAAATATGTCGTAAACAATTCATCCTTTTTTTTTCTTTTTGGTATGAATGTTAGGGGCAATTCTGCATACTCTAAGGTACCTACTTATTATTAATTTTCTGATTTTTTCCGCCCCCTACCTATTGATTTTTGGCAAAATTTCCGATCCCCTACCATTTACGGTTAACGAAACATGCCTTTTTGACTTCTCCGACATAACTGGGGGTCCACTCCTCCTCGGAAAACCAACTTCTATAGCTCTGTCCTTGAAATTTGGACCACTTATTCTTACCTATAATTGAGGGTCCCGTCTGCATATTACGCGCATTTGAAATTTTTAGACCGGCTATACAGTTGTCCATAGGAACCAGTACAAAAAGATTTAATTTCGCGAAAAACGATTGGCAATAGGAATTTCTGACAAAACCTGATGTACTGATGCAGAAAACGTTGAGTTTTAATGGCAGCACAAGTAAAAAAACATTTTTTCTTCCGAAATTTGGATTTTTTTTAGTCCCAAAATATGGGGAAAATTCGGACTTCACCCCAGTTTTTTTTACCACCTGCTGCATGAATTTATTCAAATTACACATTTTCTGAAAGAGCTCATTGGAAGCTATCATGTAAGCCTAAAATCGTTGAAAACAATTGAAAGGGTTCCTACAGGACCTGGAAAACCTGGAAAACTTGGAAAAGTGGGTAGTTTTTACAAAAGTCAGGGAAAACCTGGAAAAGTCAGGGAATTTTAGGTTGAAATCACGGTGGTCAGGGAAAGGTCAGGGAAATTTTCGTGAATAGTATTACTTAAATTTTACGAACTGCTATAATTTGAAATACATCGCCGTTTACAACAAGCAGAGCTGGCTTGCACCAATAATTTATACCAATATTGGCTTTTTTGCTCTGAAAAATATCTCCAGTGGAAAGTGCTGATGAAGTTGCATCCGAGGAAATTCTTAGTTTCTTGAAGATGCATCTCATGTATACTGGGACAAATTACTTCTACGAAGCCCTCTTAAAATTGACTGCTACCGTGAGGACCTTCAGTAATTAGCTAGCAAAATGAAGTAACTCTTGAAGCATGTGTAGTAATTGTAACAATTGGGTAGTAATTACTTTATGCTATTATAGTACTTCGTACGTCTCTAACTAGCTTTGATGGTAAGT
>JAOBRC010652675.1:0-10676 GCA_027575255.1 Scolionema suvaense
CTTAATAAGATCACAGATTAAATATAGATCCTGCACGTGCTGTAAATACCGCACATAAACATACGTATTTTAAACCACTAGCTATCTCATTCATGTGTATTTCGCCCTGAGAACTAATTTCCAAAAAGCGACATAGCTTGTCCTGGAGTTACTTTCCCCGAAAAACAACATTTGCAGCGCAATATTTTCTGAATCGTTTGAATGCATTTACAGTAGAGGATGAACTTCTTCTGATGAATGTTCAATTAATATGAAATCTCCGAAGTATGCGAAGTCTTTAGAAAGCGGTAAATCCGAGGGAGAGAAAAAATTTGTCGAGCTCGCATGCTATTAATATACCTGGAACCTAAAAAGACGAAAAGTAAAGAATTTCGAGACTTTGTACCTTTTCTCAGTCATAAGTACACCTTATTCAGAGAGCACCAAATTAGCACGATTTCATGGTGCAGATATTCCCACTAGTCACGTTAGACTGCTGCCAATAGCAAGAACTGGCAAAAGACTCGAAAACGTGGGTGTGATTGCTTATGCACCGCTCTCTACGTTCACAAAGTCGTTTGTAGTTCCTTTAATTACATGTATGGAGTTTCGAGTAGTTTTAAGTTTGGAGTAGAGAACAGTGCATGAGACAAAAATCGATCTTGAATCTACAACCATCAATTAATAGCTTGCCGTATTAGGAGTCTCCACTCAGTCTCAGTCTTTGTTCAACAATATAACTTTCTGGAACAGCATGATCTCCACTATACATAAATTAAAACATGAAAGGTGAGATATGCTTTCCAGAAATTTGGCAATTTATACCCTTGAATAGAACTTCGATTAACTTTCCTGAATGGAACGTCTCGCACTTACCAACACTTTATCATTTCTTTCTAGAAGGACACGAGTATAATCGATACTTAGTAGGTCCTCTACCTCTACGCATGTTTTATATATCATCGACTTGGGACGAGCGTCCAGACGTCCCCACTATGCATCTCTGCCCACAATGATTCGCTCAATAACTATATGCATCAGCCAATCAGAAGCGAAATAATGATGGAATCTTTAAAGTTACGCAAATTATCATGATGGCACGTATGTGGCTTGGTGCGACGAGGATAACCACGTGCCTTTATTGTTTTTTGTTATGTAATCTTGGATCATTCATGTCTATGATGTGATGGCGTTCTGCAGAATTTCCACAAATCGACCACAAAGTTTTGCATTCCCAGAATGTAGCAAAGGGCATCATAGATGCTTTCGCTTGCAGGTGCTTGCCCTTCCATGGTTGATTGTTTGAAACACGTACCACGTTTGTTGCTCTCAACATATGTCTTGATTTCCTCTTATTGCATTTTGACCTCTGACGACGGCCCTTGTTACGCCGATAACTAAAAACTAACGCCATTGAAGGTCGGCGTAAAAAGGACCAACAAAGTAGCTTCATTCATTTGTCTGTTTCGCTTCCTCTTCTTGAACCCGGTTAGATCTTGACCTTCTTCAGCTAGCTTGTTTACAGCTCTTTTACTCTGATTTGATGTTTTTATGTAGCTATATATAGATGCATAGGTGTTAGTATTGGTTGACAAGAAAATGAATGCTGGGGTTACCATGACAAGTTGTTAGGTAACGACCGTATCTTGAGCGATTGAATTGTTTAGGTTTTGTGCTTAATGAGAACTGCAATCACTCACTTTTGCAACCTATAACAGTACATACTTCTGAGTTTTTTATGAGAAATCTTAGGTTCATGTAGGTTCAAGTTATGTAGTAAATTCAAACAATTCGATACACCTGCTCTGTTCCAATGCTTGCTAACGGTAAATCCCTTTCGGGACAGAATCATGCACTTTAGATAATATGGCTGGCTCCAAGACGGCCCGTTTGTGGCAACTAAGTGGTTTCGTTTGTACGTCAGAATCACGAAGTACTACCAGTTCAAATATATTCACCGCATTGACACTTTTCGTGGTACCTGATCTTGTGTTTGATTAGGATCGCAATAGACAGACTGTATAGAAGTTTGCTCCTTTGGATTTCATATCAGTCACTTGCAAGCCATGCATTTGGCGAAAATTTGGTGTATACGATCATGAATTTCTCCCTATGATGTATCGTAAGCCCCTCTCACTTAAAAAACACGATCTGGGTCACAACTAGACCAGTACAATCGTTGTGTAAACCGAATTCTAAATCCCTTGAACACCTATGGAAAGAGCGCCACTTGCGGATTCGTAAAAAATGACTATGCTACACAACGAGTCACTATCCAACCAACATTACGCCATTTTGAGACTAAGTCCAAAAATGTTCTCACTTGTACGTAATACGTGAGCTTTGAAGATACGATAAAGAAAACATCTTCCTGTGGAATACATTCATGAGCGACTGTACCGCTTGCAGCATGAAGTCTAGTGGGTTATTCTTGACAGGACATGCGCGTTGATGTTTTCAATAGCGCTCCTGTCTATCCATGGAGCTCCTCAACCAATCATTTGCACCGTGCGCCAATTCTAGCATGCACCACATCGATCATCAGTCGCATGTTTTGTTACTGATGGTGGATAATTCCGTTCGAGAAAGCTGCCAGAACGTGAAGTTTTCTTGCTTATGAGAACGGTGACATATTTCTCTTTAACACGTGTGTCAAGTGCCAAATCGTTTGCAGCAGATGGTTGAGCACAAAAGGCTGTTATTTTGAGTCTTTTGCGACCTCATGAATAAACGATAACGAATGTAAGTATATGCAGCATAGTATGTGTCATGTCGGTGGAAGCACCATCTTACTGGTGCAAGCAGACTCTGAGAAAAATCACAGTTCTTGAAGAGTCTATTGACATTCTACGCTAACTCCTACATGCTGGGAACCATTAGCAGGCTACTGGTAGACTATTGAAGACTTTGATTTAGTCAGTATGGTCTGAGTTATTTTCGTTTTCTTATTCTGAAGTGGACGTTATTTGTAGTGTCTATGATGGCAAGGATAATCTGAACCTTCATTACTTGTTGCGTTTCGTATTGAAGAATTTTCTCCATTATTCTGGGTGTTTCGGTTTCAAAACCACTATCTTGACCTAGCGTGGGTCAGGAGGAGTACCATAGCAGTCAACCTTAAAGAAGTAAGTTCAACTGGACTCAGCATAAATGATGTAGCTGCCATTTGGGATGTCCAGCTGCACGTGCTGTGATACATTGCAATGAAAAGTATGTTCCAGCTTCGCCGAGGGTGGTGTCTTTAGGCTCTGATCACAATCTGATTTTTCACATGGTTCATTGGATTGTAAAAGTGTAAGCTAGGGTAGGCTTGATAATGAAGACGACCGAAGATGACCGTCATTGAACGATGACGAAAATTGAAAACATATTCCGAACATGTGTCATACCACTTGTTTATGTCATAACCACAGGTGATAGTGAAGCCTATTTTACTCGTATTTACTTGAAGGACAACTTTTCAGCCTAGTGCAAGAGATATTAAAAGTTGGCATTAGTTGTCGTACTTAGAATAGCCAGGTTTTCTGATGACTGTTTGTATGGATCAAACTATTTTTCAAATTGTTGGGTAGTGCTTGCCTTTGAAATTACAGGAAATCAGATCTTTTAGCCTTTACTGAGTCGCTTTTAGTTTCAAGTGAATGAGTATAAGATCGGTCCTAGGAGCAAAAAAGCCTTTGGGTCCTTTGCATGGAGAATGCCTCTACACTAGAGAGTATAATTTTTTTCTGGTAGAACGGAGTATAGCGGGTAGGTTCCATCCCCTTTCTAACTTCTGTAATTATTGCATCACTCCTACAAAACTTGATAGAGATAAAAAATACAATTTCATTACCCTATTTCAGGACCAAAAGATCCTTGCTATATTGCATTTGTATGCTAGATGTGATTATTGACTGGACACTTATAAGAGCTGGCATGATTGTGGCCTGCAGCAAAGAGCCCTTTGTAGATGCCACAACGGTTTCCCGGAAAAAGTAGATATATCCTCAATTAGGATAGATAGTAGCGCCAAATTTGATGTAAATGAGAAGGTGAGGCAGAGGTGACCAACACAAGTACGATTTATTTCAGAATCACTCTCATTGCCAGCAATGTTCATTGCGATGTCACACATATAATACTGCGAATGCTCACAGGCGGGCTATGATGGTCCAGGACACCCTTGCATGTCACGAACTAAACTTAGTTGTTCTGAATCACCGTCTTCAACTCACTTAAATGTTCATTTGCTGGGGGAAAGAACAAGACTTCGCAGTGCTCATGCAAGAAATGTTCCGAGATCTAGGCAGTATTTTTGCACTGATTTATCGACCGCTAGTAATAGAACATGTAATTTACCAAGGCTTTGTTGGATGTGCAGCAGGTACTTGACACTGGGTAACAGCATTTCACAAAAAAAAAAAGAATTATCGTGCACATGCCTAACCATTTTGTTTATCAAGGTATGTTGTACATGGACCTAGCAAAGCGACTTTTTTGTATGTTTGATCTGAAACTCAAATTTTACATGAATGATCAAACTTAAATGTACGTGCTTTATCATAAATCTGTAAATATACACGATTTTGCTGCCGCCGATGACATTTTTGACGTATAAAATTATTAACATTAACTTTTCTAAAAAGAAACTGTCTGATAAATATGAACATTCATCATTATCCGCACGAAAAACTTATGAAGATTGCGACAAAAACTGTTCAGTCACAATACATATTGAATAGTTGTGCCAATTCTGAAAAGAGTATTCTTCTTTTAAAAAATCCGTGTCTCTGAAAACATAAGTAGGAACATTTGAGGCTAAAATTTTCTTCTTCTTACTAAAAAGTGCATTTAGCCAGATCTGCAATATAGCACTACTTCATTGTCCTAATGTATCAATAGTTAAACCTTCATGTGGTTATCCGTACTTACAAGTTGTGCAGATTGTGAAAAAAATTGTTCATTCATGATACAAAATGAATATTCCCACTTATTCCGGAAAAAAGCATTTTTTAAAAGATGCATACTTGACTAGATCTGCAACGCAGCACTACCTCATGTACTGTGCAAATCTGCAGTCCTTTGAAGGGCAAACCAAACAATGTAAGGGTGTATAGATTACACTCGAGCTTCTACCTTATTCACCACTAAATACAAATTTTTGATAGATCGGTGATAAACTTCAGATACGATAAGCCTCGTTGCCAGGTAATGCATCGCATGTCCAAATACCTACTGTATGCCTACTTCTTTCTCCTACAATCTACTCCATGTCATTTACGCACAGTTACGCAAGTTTAGGTAGCAGGATTCCTCTAATAGAGTGTAGTGCTTATTATCACAGCTTAGCTAAACTGATGTAACTTACCCTAGCCGTACCTAAATACCTTTGTTATTGTGATTGGGATGGCAATACAACATGCGACTTTGGATGTGGCGCATGTTCTGAAGCGACACGTGAAGGAACCTTCTCATGTTGCAAAGCATTGAAAATTGAAGAAGTCCTAATATTTACGCAAGTTTCAGTCTTGGATGCGACATTTTTGACAATACTGGAATCACAAAGGCCTGAATATCATTTGACATGGCCTATGGCAACTATTACTCTGATGATAATGAGCTCTCACGTGCATCATCTGATGGTGGTGATGACTCGTCTGAGTTGTCCCCAGAAGAGGTAAGTGAATGCAACACCCTGCTTATCTGATCAACAACAGAGGGTTATGAATCCCCAACGGTCTTCATGCGAGATCGTAAAATTTTATTGATGAAACCAATTACTGAGAAATTTTTTTGGTGGTTATTTTTGACTAATAATTGACCGCGAAATAGAATTGACTTTCTTGCTATGTTAATAATCATCTCAAAGGAATGTTACTCCTGACTCTATGATATTGATTGTTTATGTAGCATGTATGTTTGTGAATGTATAGCGGGCGTGTCACCACCAAATATATGAATTATAATAAATATATGAAATTCTTAGACTGCCAAAGCAATATTGTAATATGACTTTGGGTGGATAGTAGAAGTTTATAGATGAATTTTTTGGCATGGGGCGACATAGTTGACTCCATCGAATATTTATGACACCATAAACTGATGGGTAGTAATTTTTTGTCAAAAGTAGCATTTTCAAAAAATGGCCGCAAACCTGAGGAAACTCAAAATCTGTTAAGAACTGCTATGCAATCTGAGAAACGATCCTCTATGATGGCTTCAGGCTCTTATCATTCATTTTATACAGTTTTGTGGTGATTTTGTGGATATCCTTAAAAAAAGCATAAGAAGTGTCTCGCCACGTGCTAATTCGGCACCAAACTTTAGGGAAAGATGTCCAAAATTCGGAAAATGACAACTACAATTAGTACTACATTTAATGAAAACATTTCCAAAATTTCAACTTAAAAGGTGTGTCCAGTCCAGAGATATTGACAAGGGGTAGCAGGGTAGGGACAGTCAGAGGCTCTGTATTATATTACAAAAATGGGTTAAAGAAGTAGACAGATAAAGAGGCGACTGATACTGTTATTTTTCAATTTCTACTGCACGTATTAATGGCATCTCTAGTTTACATTTAGGAAATTAGTAGTTGGATTTTGAGATCGTTTCTATTTTACATTCATCTTATCTCTAACTCATACTCATCTTTTACATTTATCTTTCACTTGCTTTCTGGGAGTCTGAACTAGATCTTTCACATGCTTTCTGGGAGTCAGAACTAGAGCAAGAAGGGAGGCACGTTCTCACGCTCAGAAAGGTTTAAGTAAATAGTAATAGATGTAAAGTCTGCTGAAGGCACCAAAGACACGCATTCAAGTCAATGAAAAAATCTGAAAACTTCAATTTTTCAAAAGTCTTTCACATTATCATCCAAATAATGTTATACGGTAGCTAACAAATGCTTTTACTGATACCGATCTCCCTGTGACTATTTGACATACTAGCAAAGTTTTGTTTAAATCTGCTCGGTGTTTGAAATTTTGTTTGTCAAAAAACTGCTAGGCCGAGAGGGCAAATACGTGGATTAATATGGGCAAGTAATTAGAATGCTCCACTTGGGCTATTTTGGTCCTAGAAGTTAGGCTTAAAGTTGAGAGTCAATTTTTTGAACATGAAATAAATTTCGGAGTAATTGCCATCAATGCCCATATTTGGTGAAAATGATGACATAAGTAAATTGTCCCGTCATGCCGCTATTTCTTGAGATTAATCGATGTTCATTAGAACCGCTCATTATCGTTACTAATTTTTACTTCCATTGATTAGGGAGTACGTATTTACGGAGCGCTGTTCCACCTATTTATGATACCAAATCCCAACACACATAGGGCTTACGTCAGATGTCAGAACATGAAAGACGCTCTACATGTAACGCCTTTAGTTAGATGTGAGATGATAGTCATATATTTCTGTAAGTTGTTTTTTACGCGTTGAGTGCGGCAGGAAATTGGAAAATCGTCGACGTTCAAGTAAAAATTTCAAAGTTTAAGACTTTCGCAGGCAGGGCAACTTATTTAGCTGAAATTGCTTCAAAATGTATCCTCGCTTTATTAGCAGCTTTGCCTAAAAACATGTCGCTTGAAATTGAGCTTTAAAGATTGGTGGTAGAAATTGGTCCCAAGAACGAGAATACTCGTCCGCAACGTGTTAACGCTAAGTTAAAAGGAAAGGTCATTCTAATCCTAAGAAAGCTAGAGAGAGGTTCTATACATCTTTTCGCGAATCGTCACCATGCAGTACATTGTAAGATGGCTAGGAGGCACATAAATAAGTACGCTACAGATTAGAGGGAGGGTCTATTTAGTTTGCACCTATGCAGTTTGCTGCACACCCGAGGTAGTTTTGATGAGCTAACATGATCTGCTACCATTGGTCGATTAAACAGCAGCGTCATGAATAAATTACGCTGATAGTGAGCATCTGCAGCATGATATGTATGACGTCAATATAAGCATTATCTTGTCAATGTGAGCAGACTCTGAGAGATATCATATTTCTTGAAGTGTCTGAATTTGTCTGTCCAAATTAAATAAAATTAGCCTGCTCATAGACTGATCGAGAAACTTAGCGTCTCTCACAGTCTGCTCACTTCAGTACGCTAATGCAATTTGCTTCGTCAAAGTGAATTCAATATCCCATTCAGCAGACGGCTTTGCCACCTGCTTTCATGCTGCGCAGAATACAGTAAACAAATTTGAATCTTGGCGCGCTTTCCAGCTGTTTCTACGATACATCGCATAATTAGTAGATGTGCCTTTGTTTTGTTTTGGTGAGATCTTGCTAAATTTTTATCATGCTGCATAACATTAGCGCCCAATGATAGCAGACCTAGCAAACGAGTGAAGTGCGCTAGGGCTGGGAGCAGGCTAGATAAAATAGATAAGTCGTTTCCTTCGTTCAGATCGTTCAGAACATCACGTTAAAAAAAGACCCCCCCCCCCTCAGTCTTTCAGTAATCCAAAAACAGCCTTCTTGGCATAGGGGTAAGAAAGGCGGCAAAAAATTTTGCCCTTTAGGTAAAAAATAGCATCGAGGAACCTTGCAAAATAATATCTAATGTTAGCTACACACATATGTTTGTAAAACTACCCTGTACCATAGAAATCAAATTACAGTGCCTATCTACCCAATTTTGCATCGGCCGCGGAGCGTAATTTAAAGTGGATGGGCCAGGTCATAGTTTGGATGCTTTTTGACAACATTCCTTAGTAGTCATAATAGTAAAAAATTATACTTTGCAAAAAAGTGGGGGGCCATGGCCCCCCCGGCCCCCCCGTCTCCGCGGCCCATTTTTTGGTATCAACAGTAGTTAGTTAAATATTTTGTAGACCCTGTCAGGTTAGATTAATTTCTGCTGATGTCAGCATTTATCGAACGAAACTTGATCGAAATCAAAACTGGAACCACAAATGACCATTCATTTCAAAGCTCTTCACAAGGAAGTTAAAATAACTTCCTTGCTCTTCACATGGAAGTTAAAATAACTTCCTTGCTCTTCACATGTTCGTCCTGGCCAACTTCCATTGGTAAAACTAAAACAGTTTTCATCATGAAATTTGGGTAAATTGTGCCCCTGTATGTTTCTGTCGTAGGATATTGAAAAAGATTTCAGAAGGATTTACTTCCAAAATTTTCTTACGTAAATACTTTGGACCAATCAGACATCTGGACCAATTAACTTTGGACAGTTTTTGGTGTTCGATTGGATGCGTATTGAGGATATATGAAAACTCTTGCCCGGAAATAAAAGCGACCGAATATTTAATTGTAAACCTACTCGTGCGCTCAAGAATACTTGAAATTTAATATGGCACATGAGCATCATACACATCGTCAAAAAAGTGGCGCAAAGGTAGCATCTCTAAATCTTAATTGTCTTTCCTGTTGGATTACAATTTTGCGCAGAACAACTTTATTCTAGTTTTTGCTTTTTTTGATGATTGAAAAAGACTCGATGAACGTTTCGGACAATGATACTTTCTCAGATTTGTGGATGAAATTTGTCTGGACACTGACAGGATTTTAATAACAGTAGACACACTATCACATTTTTATTGTGCCAACTTTCTTATGCTGAAACTCCTCAGAGAGGTAAGTGTACCTATTATAGATTATTTCTGCTACAGTCATTTCCACTCCTGATAATGAAAGTGGAGTCGAACAGTCTGCAAAACTTCTCACCATTTGATTATTTGAAATGATTTGGTAAACCTTTCTGGGGAACAATACCTTCCAGGGCGATATATGAAGTTGATGTACTCTAAATGGCGACTTGTGATAAAATGTTGCGAATTTTGACTTGCTTCAACAACAGCGTTCTCCTCAAAATTGCATATTAAACATACTTCTGCAAAGTCAAGAATCGCACTGGTACCTTCAATAGAAACGTAGAGAAAGGACGGGGCACGCTCTTCCGGAAGGAGGTGGTAAGCTCAACTCAATATTTTTCAATCACAAGATTTTGCAGTAAAACTTTATATTTATGCCTCTTGATACTATCTGTCAGTTGAAAAACACATCATCTATACAGCGAAAAGCACTTTTGCCAGTTAGCTGCTCTCCAAAAGGTGAATTTAGCAACATTTTTTTGGCAACTAAACTACGTCGGGACCTGATAGCCTCCCGAATATTGGAACGGAAATTACATCCCTGCTATGGACTAAAATATCAAAGCTGCAAGTTAATAAATTTGTGAAATAGATTCGGTCGTCGTTCTCTTGCTCCATCCCATCCCGTTTGGTGCGCTTGCAGGATGTGATTTTAACGCTGATGATGCCTGTCCTAAGGTACAGTGGCCAAAAAGACTTCTACTTTGAAGTGAATGGAGTTCTGTTTAAGTCTTTACTGTATCGTATAATCACATGACCTTTCAGTGCACTCGATTACCCCTTGCCTATATAGTATGGATTTACAAGCTCTCATTGAGTTCATAAATTTTAATTAGTGAAGGTTTACTCTATTTATGCTTGTAAGTCTCTTCCTGCAACATTTTGTAGCATTGCACGGGTGGTAGCTTATTGCACCGGGTGTTAGCTTACTGCACCGGGTGTTAGCTTATTGGTTTTTATTAACTATCAGTGCATGCGTGGTAAGCATGTCTCATAATTAACAATAGAGAGCTTACGCAAACTGGCGTTAGTGAGGTTGCGAAATGCCAAAATCTACGACGCGAACGCTGTTGGTAGGCTGTTGCCAAGTCTAGGGAAAGCCCA
>JAOBRC010652786.1:0-10676 GCA_027575255.1 Scolionema suvaense
TCGCAACGCCCCTTAGAACCCCCAGTTGCATGATGTAAAAACTGCGAACCTATTTCCAAGCTCTAATTCGGACCCTGTGGCTCATGTCATATTTTTCTGTGATCTGACGCGAATTCTGTGACTTGCTTTTCTCTGCAATTTGAAGTTTTTTCTTATCGGTTAACATAACATGCCTTTTTGACTACTCCAACATAACAAGAGGATGGTTCCAGCACCACTCCCCTCCCCCACTCCCACCCCTTCAGAACCAACTTCCACTCAAACTGTGGCTTTGAAATTTGGGGCACTAAATCTTGCCCATAAATGAGGGGGAAGTTCCAAATTTTGATCACACAGGTGGTCTGGTCTGTGAATTACACGCATTTGAAATTTGCATAGGAACCAAGACAAAAATTTTCGATTTGGCAAAAAAACGCTTGGCCATAGGAATTTCTGACAGAAAGTGATGTATTAAGGCTGGAAACGTTGCGTTGTAGTGGCAGCGCTAGTAAGAAAATATTGCATCTTCCGAAATTTGGATTTTTATAAGTCCCAAAATATGGCAAAAATTCGGACTTTTGAACCCCCTGCTGCATGAATTTGTTCAAATTTCTGAAAGAACTCATTGAAAGCTATCATTTAAGCCCAAAATCGTTGAAAACGGTTGAACAGACGTGAAGTAAGAGTAAAAAAAAAAAGGAAAATTTGACAAACAATGGCATTACCCCCTGTTAGAAAATGGCCACGTGACACTCCCTATTATAGGTGTGACCAAAATATGCAGCAACAGCTTCAGCAGTTTTTTCGCAGTAAAAAATCTCTTAGATTAGGGCGTGCCCCCCCTCCCCCCCGCCCCGCTTGTTATGTTAACCATAATGAACACCCATGTGTTCGAGCAAGAAATACTTCTGGGAATGCAAAGTCTCTGGATAGTATGAGAACGGGTTCACGCAAAGCTGTGTCTTTACTTTCAAGTCTGGACCTTGAGCATCGGGAAATGCACTGTAAATAATATGGATGAATGTGTAAAAGTGTGATGTGATGTTCGTTTAGAAATGATATATTGTATAAGTATATCGTATGCTGCCTTGGTAGTCTCGTTTTTATGCGACTGAACGTATGCGTAGTAAAATAGTCTAAACCATTTGATTACCGATTTTATAAGACTTTGATTAGGATTCCAATTTATTGTGTAACAGTAAATTTAGAAGCTAAGTGTAATGTTACTCGTTTCGGCCGAAATCTTTCACATAGCGAATGTTGCCATGATGGAGCTTTCAAATGAAAGGATCGAACGATATCATAGATAGAATTTGGCAGAATAACTGGAATCCACATCAGGAAATTTTTTATTACAGTATCGAATTTAAAACTCTTTGGGCTTTTCTTTGTGATGGACTTTGACAGGTGTTATCCAACAAAATGACCCTTTCTTCAGAGATGAGGCCTTTTTTCCGGAGATGAAGCCTTCCTGAACGCGTAAATAACATGTCTTTTGTGCTAACTTCGAAATCATAATGTTTTCAGTTCCGTGCATCTTCTTTTTGGGCACAGTTTTTAATTCCACTGGTTATGTATACGTTATGATTTGTTGCTGTTTCGTGCTGTCTATGAAGTTTTTCGTATGCATTCGACAGATACCCTGATAAGCAGACATCGGCGAAGATTGCTCTGGTTAGAGGCTCGCGATATTACCTGGAAGCACTGCTGGTGGAAAGTTTGAACGAAGACCATATAGCCGTTGGTGTTGACACTCCTGATGGCAAACAGATTCGACCAATCACTCACGAATATCTTTCTGCCACAGCTGCTTGAGCAGAGTAACTTCTTGGTACAATAAGACGAGTGCAAAATGTGCCAATGCTTGGCATAACATTGATGTATCCTACTATTTGTATGAGATACGTTATATTTTGATACTTGTAAACCGTTAGGTGTGTTCAGAAAGAATGACATGCGTATGTTACTTGTCAGCAGGAGCCCCCTTGTTATGTAAAATCCACGAAAATTGTCACTTGTAGTTTCAGGGAATATTTCGTGAAGCTGAGGGCTACGCGATTGCTGAAATATATTTGAGGGCAGGTAAGAATGGTGTTGGAGGGGTAAAAGAACACTGGTCGTATTATAGGGAGGGAGTATGCAGGATTGATGGTGTTCTTGAAGGGAGAGGGTATGTTGGAAGAAGGGGGTACAAGAATGGAGGTTTTGTTGAAAAATTTTCAAAAAATCGACGGCAGGGTTTTGATACAAGAATTTTATCAGTTTTGGAGGAAGGGGGCACAGTAATGCTGGTGTTCTTTGAAGGAGGGGGTATTTTGATAGGTGAGTCACCTCGAATTGTTGTTTGATTTTTAAAATTAACCTCATTTGTGGGTGCATGTATAGCAGCTCTATTCAAACCATGTTTTTATATCAATTCGTACCGAAAAAAATTGTTTCGCTATTTGTTGTATAGTAATCATGGAGGATCTGCTTAACGTAGTATAGTGACTAGAATTTCTCGCCGATGTCGACGTCTTAGGGTGATGGTTGAGTTTCCCATCTAATCCCAGTGAGAACTGTGTGCCTTGCTTAGGAAATTCTTGATCTTGTCCTCCATCATTTGATATTTGCCTAAATTTTTATACTTCACTAAGACATTTAAAAGTAATCTCAATACATTAGAAATCATCAAGACCAGCATAATAAACCTGGTCTGCTTTCAAATTCGACCAACCTGAAAATCATTATATCTGCTATTGTTCTTTTGCGACCATGGGAGGTACTACGAAGCGCCTCAAAATGACCCTTACTCAGGCGGGCTTGTCCAAACTGCATTCGCCCAAGAATATACTTCAGAAACCTTTTAGCGTTAGCTTCAGTAAAACCAGGGTATTTGAGTCAGTGAATAATCTACTTCATTAGTGAGCATTAATCAGCCATTTCGGCAATTGCTGTTTGTGGATGAGATAAAGAAGTTGCTGAGCATGGAAATACATTTTCTGGTCCTTTTATAGACGTTTTCGGTGTTTTTTTTAGATATTTTCGGTACTTTTTTGTTGTAGAAATACGTTTTTGTGACTTGTATACCACTTTTCGTGCTTACTTGTATCTGAGTTTGTGTGCTGGTGCTGTATTCGAATATAGTATGTTTACGGGGAGAATTCGCAATTATTGTCTTTCGTGTTTTGCTATCCTTCCAGCGAGGAATTTGTAATTAAATTCCTTGGTACCAGAACATTTTTTTTTTAACATTAGACTAGATGTTTGTTTTAACTATGGGTATAGTTTTGGTCAGCTGAAGTTATGATATAATTGGCTCATCTATTAACGGTTAACATAACATGCCTTAGTGACTACTCCAACATAACAAGGAGGAGGGGGGGGGGGCGGTTCCACTCCCACCCCCTCGGAAAACCAACTTCCACTGTAGCTATGGCCTTGAAATTTGGACCTCATATTCTTGTCCATAATTGAGAGTGAAGTTCCAACTTTTGGACCCAGAGGTGGTCTGGTCTGTAAATTACACGCATTTGAAATTTGCTGACCGGCAATACGGTTTTCCATAAGAACCAATACAAAAAGTTTAATTTGGCGGAAAACGCTTGGCAATGGGAATTTCTGACAGAACGTGATGTACTAAGGCTGGAAACGTTGCATTTTGGTAACAGCGCAAGTAAGAAAACATTATATCTTCCGAAATTTGGATTTTTATAATTCCCAAAATATGGAGTAAAAATCGGACTTTGCCCCCGTATTTTGAACCCCGTGCTGCATTAATTTTTTCAAATTAGACATTTTCTGAAAGAGCTCGTTGAAAGCTATCATTTAAGGCCAAAATCATTGAAAGCGGTGGAACAGACGTGAAATAAGAGCCAAAAAACCGAAAATTTGACAAAAAATGACATTTCCCCGTGTCAGAAAATGGGCACGTGACATCCCCCTGTTATAGGTATGACGACAAAATTTTCACCAAACGATGCGCGAGTAAATTCTGTTCAGACTTGCAAAAATGTGCGGCAACAGCTTCAGCTGTTTTTTCGCAGTAAAGAATCTTAGACTAGTGGGGGGTGGAACCAACCTCCCACCCCCACCCCCTTGTTATGTTAACCGTATATTGAAAAAGTACCGTAAGTCTCTGATGTTAGCAGAGAGCTATAATTCTTGCATGTAGTACCAGTCCAGACAACATCCAAAGATGTCGTCCGATGAGTTAAGCAGCACTTGAGATACCATAAAAGCAGATAATATTTGCGAAAGATATTCTGGACGGAATTTATTTATGCGATTTTGACCTTTTTTTAGTAGATATTTTAAAGACCAATGCTTCAACCAAGGGAAAAGAGGGACTAAATTGTAAACAGGTTTGTTCTTTTTTTTCAAGTTTTTTAACCTAAACTAGTCAATTAGTACGATACTTTGTCACGAGAGAGATCAGCCCATTCTCGATTAGTTTCCGATGTCCATCGTAGTTTGGCGTAACTTTTGTTGTTTGCTAAACTTCGTTTTCTATTTTTTTCGGCTCAGCTGGGGTTACTTCGATTGTGACATCTGCAATATCTTTTATGTGCAAAAATGTTCCGATTATTTCTTTTCTCTTTTGGATCTACAATTTTTTTTCATTCACGACCTGTTTGTACATTTCTATGATCAACTGGTTGATAAGTAGAGACAGACAGACATGGTCACTGTGACCGAGCAAGTTAGTTTTAGAAAACGTCCTCTCCCAAATTTAAATATTCCGGCCTCTGCCAAATTAAATTCCCGCTGAATTACAAATTTTCCGCCATCTGCCCACTTAAATTTCCTTTTCCATTCGCCACATTAAACTCCCACTGAAAAAGCGACCGCCAACCGTCAAATTAAATTCCCGCCAAAATTTCTTCCTTCAGGGCAGCTATTAACACTTCTGGACCGAATTCCACGCATATTGTTCTCAAAATTACTTTATTCGGAGAAACTTTCGCGAATTTGGGCCTACTTCGCGAAAGTTCATCTCGCGAAATGCTTAGCAACGTCCGTACGCAAAAGTTTATCTCGCGACTTTTTTCCAAGACACGAGTTTGTGAAAGTTTACCTTATTTTTTTATCTCTTTATCGGCTTCAAAAAAACAAGTAAAGCAGCCATGGACATAAAAATATAACCCAAACTATATAAAGCCATCAATGTAATAAACACATAGAATCTGTTTATTCAAAGACAACGAAAATATTAAAAAGTCTAAAACTGCATACGTGCATAATAGAAGAACATAAAAATAATGATGATGTTGCATATCAGAGGTAGCCAAGACCAGAAGCATATAATTTCCACAGTTTGCATGGACATGCAATTAAATTCCAACTCTTAATTTTATGTTCGAATTCTTACAGGGATCAAGGAGGTATGCACTACTTTTAACATCATCTGGGATAATGTTCCATAACTTCTCACCTCTACAAGAAAAGGACTCTGTTCCACAACGTACTGTTTTCGGTAATTTCGAATATAATCCTGGAGATCTCAGTCAAATCATGGACATCCATGATCAAATCAAGGCAAATGTCCATTTTAGTTGGAAAAGGGAGGTTCAGGGCCTCGCGAAATAAAATCCTTTCTTTTTGCGAATTTTTTGTGATTTACCGATTTGCGAAAGTTTATCCAAAAATTTTCGCGATTTTTAGACATCGAGATAGTTTCTCCGAATAAAGCTTCTGAAAAAGTGAATAATACCACACCCTGCAGATTCTCTAAAAATGCCAAAATATGACTTTTCTGATAAGCAAAGCCACCCGCCCTGATATGAGGCTCGGTAATTGTCGAGATGTTTCCATACACTCGTGGAACGGAACATGGTGAAAATGCGCATGCGTGCCAATATATTTTGACCAGGATTGTAGATGTATGCGAGGCACAATGAATGCACTACACGCATCTGCAACTCCATCTGCACTTTAAATCTCGAAAAATTTTTACGTGTGTTAACCTTTACGAGACCACTTTTTGCGATTTATTTTTGCGAATCAGGGATTTGCAGTGAAAATGTGCTGAGGTAATTTAGCGAATGTGCATCAACGAAATAGGAGAGAGTTGTCGCCATGAGACAGAACGAGCCCAAACACATTGTTATTGATTAACGATCCAAAAATTAGTGGCGTTTGCTTTTGGTCTGGTTGAAAGCTTAATTTGATAAATTTTGGATGGATTTAAAATTGCGAATTTAGCAAAAAATCGCAAAAGTTAATCCGCGCAAGAGTGATGAAACTCAAGTTCTATGACTGGGCATACTAAAGATCCTTCTTTTTAATATCTCATTTTGTGAACCCTGTTCTGCTGGGGCTTCTTCGTGCGTTCACTGCCTGTAGGGCAAAAACCAAAGGGAACGAAGCCCCCAATAATAAGGTTCTAAAGACAACATTAGGGATCATGGTGCAGATGTTACCGACCGTATGCGTTACCCGACCGTCAGACATTTCGAGTAAAAAAAAAGCCACAGCCGTATTTCAAAATGTGTAGTTTTGGTCAAATATAGGTGCCTAAATGGTTTTGTCAATCCCCCCGTTCCTCCATGTCGTCATTTTTTTATTCCATGCCTCCGTTTCCCCATTCTTCCTTCGTTTCTGTTCCCTTATTCGTTCATTGGTCTCCTCCATCCCCCCTTTTTCCATGCCTCTATTCCCCTGCTGCTTCGTTCCTCTATTCCTCCGCCAAAATCAGTTTGGCAAAGATATCTTGGTAATCATTGTCTGAAAATTTCAAAAACTTTGAACAAGACGGTTCCCAATGAAATCAAGTCAATGAAAGCAAAAAACTGCAGCTCAGAGCGAATACAATGCACCTGTGATCAATGTCCTTGCTGTGATATTATTACACACCTGGACAGTGGTACTATTATTAGGCCTCGCCACACCTTTAGCACTTGAAGCATATTACATGATGGTGTTGACAAAACATTTCCATTTGGTCCTTTACTTTGTCAGAAGTCGATTCAGATTCTACGTGATAAAAAGGTGGCTGGGCACGTCCGTAGCCAAACAGTTTGATGAAGAACTACAAACGGAAGATGATCTCAACAATAAAAAAGTGACAGAACATCAATCGTCAATTATGATCACAGACCACGATAGACAACAGACACGATTCAAAGTGAGTAAGTCCCATAACAAGACAACTTTGACTTTTCTACTTCTATCTGTAAGCCCTCCCCCCCCTCAAACCGCAGAACAGTTGCGAAATATACAAGCAAGTGCAGATGTGCCAGTATCGTGCAAGGCTTTACGCCATACGCGTTTTTGTATAAGAAACACGTTTGTCAGAAACATGTAGCTCAAGTACCCTGAAAATTAAGAAATAGGTTCGAAACTACAGTCACAAGCAAGTTTCTTGTAGGAGCACCTGTTGAAGCATTCACATCCCTTTATAATAAAGGTATTTCCTTAAGCAAGACCATTGAGAAACCAGTTTTGGCATACGTGAAAACAGAACGAGTGCTGTGTTGCCCATCTTCCGTGGATCATGTATATGTTTTGTTATGGGGAATCATAAAGTTGGGGGAAGGAAGAAACATTTAAAAAACATTTTAGGCTCAAATTAGTGAAAAATTAAGAAACATTTAGCCCTTAACGTTTAACTATGTTTAGCCTGACTGATTTTTCGTGTTTCTTATAACATAGATTTCTATTAACTATGGACAGTCTTAGAAACAAGCAAAAGCGTCAAATCAGTGAATATCTTCACTATACAGATAGAGAAAAACAAAATTCAGACAATCATTGCCAAAAATCTTCTCCAAAATCAGTTTAGCGATGTTTTAGCTATGACTGCTTGGGCCATGGCCCCCCACCCAAAGCATCCGAACTATGATCTCCCCCTCCCCCCTCCCCCACTTCGAATTACGCTCCGCGACCCATGGACTGAATGATTACAGGTTAGCCGTACCTGACCATACCAGGGACAGATCCAACTCGCGGCTCAGTGGAGTCAAGAGTCGAAGGCCATTTGTAAAAGTCTGAATCTGAAGGTCTGAGTCTGAAGGTCTGAGTCTGAGGGTCTGAGTCTGAAGATCTGAAGGTCTGAGTTTGAAGGCCTAGCTTTGATCATCATTCTTCTCGGGCATTTGCTCTCTCTTCGGCATTGTGTTTGCGCAAATTGAAAGCAGCGCAAAGGCAGCCAGCTGGCATCAGTACACACATCGTTTCTGCTGTACTGGACACACTTATTCCTGTGTATACCAGGTACAATGATTCATGAAAAGACATTTATTGGACTTCTAAAAAGTGTATAATAATAACTTTGCTATTCACCCTTCCTGAATGTAAACAGAGACAGGGTCATTTTATTGGCAGACCTTTTATGCTGATTTAATATTTGTGAATCACAAGGCTTAGAATATTTAACCTGAAACCAGATTCTCCATTCCTTTCTGCCTGAGTGTGATGTCGTTAATTGTCTGGAGCTATATACACTTTCTTTTTTATAAACAACGTCTTTATAGGCTACACTTGACTGAAAATCGCTAAAATCTAAGCAAATGCTAAGCAACACCCCAAACGCGTGGAATAGTTCATGGGAGTTCATCATGTGGGCGAGTGACATTGTGCCAGGTTATGAGAATCAGTTTGACGCACAAATATTTTGGGGACAACATCAACATAGATTAGTCCTTTGCATTTATGTATATACTATGGTTGTTGCGTTCGTCATTTCTCTATTACGATACGATTCTCAAGAAATCGTGGTTGTGTTAACAAATAAAACTCGTTTCTTAAGTGACACCCCTTCCTACTTTGATCTACCGCCATCTTTCGAATCTAATCATAGGTTATCATACGTATTTTTTAATGAATAACAGGTAGCTCATTAATTGAGAAGACAAGGATGTTCAGACTCAGACCTTCATACTCAGACTTCAGACTCAGACCTTTCACATTCAGACCTTCAGACTCAGACCTTCAGATTCAGACCTTCAGACTCAGACATTTACAAATGGCCACTCTGGCCAGAGTCGAATTTCCCGCGCTTTCCCAGACATTCACGTGATTGGCCTCAAAGTATAAACAAATCTAGCTCACTGGATGCCTCTTTGTCAGAGACAACATGGCGGACTAAAAGTGGAATCGCGACTGTCTGCCATAGACAAAACAAACAGACGTACGGAGAACGAATCGTGTCAAAGCTTCTGCATCTCTGTATCGAAACAGATGCCTGCCCGCGATTGATCATGTAAGAACTGATTACAACTTATATATGTCTTAGTTAGTGAAGTTTTGTTCTGCACAAATGCAAAGGTCAAACGAACAAACGAATGGCACATGCATAGGCCTATCTAGGTGAAAAGGAATTCACAACACAATTGACAAAAAATGTCAAAATCAAAGTATTTATTTACCAGGATTACAGGAAATAATATGCACAATATAACATTATTACATGTACCCTACATAATAACAGCACTGTACATTCACTGCACAATGAACTTTAGCTAGCTAGATAGCTAAAGGAGAACTAATGGGTGTGCAAAAATTTTTCTAATATGCAAGACAGTGGTAAGAAAATGCCGTTTATAGTATTTTTTCAAGTCAGCGATGTTTTGTTCATATTATTTTTTTCAGCGCTATTACACTTTCGTACCCCTACCCTTTTTACGGCTCGTTACACGACCGCGTGACCGATGATCTCACTACGTTCCCACTGATGCTGCCCAGCGACTGTACACCGTCAGGTGAGGGGGGTACGAAAGTGTAATAGCGCCTTTTTTTCTATGGAACGCCATTAGCATTACTGTCTTGAGGTTGATGCTGACTTCAGTTGCTGTTTTTTTGGCTTCATGTATCATTACATTACCTCCTTTTAGTGCTTCGTCGCTTAGTACACTAGTTTATTGATCATAGTGATTGAACTGTTGAATCGATTCACTGATTGATTGACATAGCTTGTTATGATGATTGTCTGTTTTACCACTAGAGCCGCCTTTCTGTTTAACTGTTCGCCACGATATTTGCATGCTTCTACTCTAGGCACGCAAAATTTGCTTCACTGTCACTGTGTTGATCATTGCCTTCTCTGCTCAAAGAATTGTGTAAAACCTATATACTTTTAGTTCGTTGACCGTGCTTCACATAAGCATGGCTTCATTCATCTTTAGTTAGACCCAGTCAGTTAGTTAGCCACTACTTCTGCAGTCTTGTTATCTTCAACCGTTGTTCAGTCCACTGCACTTGCTGTCTGGTTGGTTGGCCGTGTGTATCATCTTGTTCGGCAATATCGCCATTTTGCTCTTTCAGTGAATGTTTTGTTGACTGATGAGCTCGATTTACTCACTCGAGCCAATCAAGAGTCTGCCGTATGGTGTGCTTTGCTATTTATACCTAGCTCATTATGTCATAAGCGCAGCATATTGTGTTTGCTTAATGCATTTCCTGTAAAAGAGTTTTGTTGATCATACAGAATAGCTGAATTGGCTGGCCTCAACTTACATTGATTAGAACAATGCATGCTAAAGGACACAAAAAAGCCAAAAAACAGTAGTATGAGATGTTTGAAATAAACAGAACAAGTGGGGTCAAATAAAATCAAGCTCTTTATTAAATATATATATACAAATGAACTACAACAATGCATATAGTAAGGATAATTGGTGAAGAATTGAAGTAGAAACTCTTAAAGTTGTTAGACAAGTGGTACTGAAACTGAATGGAAACAACATGTCCCCCGCCCCCATCCTTAAGTCTATTCCCCC
>JAOBRC010652897.1:0-10676 GCA_027575255.1 Scolionema suvaense
AAAGGCGGACAGCTCCAATTAGCGGACACCAAGTCGAATTCCCGATGGTGTCCGCTAATTAGAGCTTCGACTGTAGACTTAAACAGTTATCAAGTATTACTAACACAAATTGTTTTTTGGAAGAAGACTAGTGTGACAAATCCATGCGTTTAGTCCTTTTCTTGACTTCTTGCCTCCCGATTAATCTTTACTATCCAGGCTTTTGTGGAAAATATTACAGCGCAAATATATAGCTCAGGAGAATCTAAGGCATCTCCTTTTGTGCTACACGCTTTTTCTTTTCCAAACTACCTTGATACAAGCAGCGGTTTCTTCGACTTCAGCCTCAGCGTTGATTATTATTTTTCTGTCTCAGCTATGGATGTTGCTAAGGTGCTGCTTAATTCCACAGGTGAGCGTAAAAGCACAACATTACTCAATACTTGTAGAGGAAATAATACTTTTTTTTTCGACAGGAAATGTTTCGGTTAATCTATTGCCATCTTCAACTGTACAGTAAAACTCAGTTACAAATAATTTATTAATAGAAGGTATGAAAACACCACAAAATTAAGTGGAGACCATTTACAGTTAACCCTCTACAATAAAAGCTCAGCATATCAACATACAAAAGCACTTTGCTGCAAATAAAATCACTTGCTAAAAAGAACTTCACGAACAAGGGGAAAACGTTGAGAAATAGTTAAAGTACACTGAAAGTAGAGTCATAGGAACAAGAAGAAAGGCAATATGAATAAAAGTCGATTCCATATACACTGAATCCGAAGAAATAAAAATTGTTTTGTTGGGATTCAAGAGTGGAGGAATTAAAATCACAGTAAGGAAATTAGTTATCAAGCGAAGTTACGTGACACTACAGAACAAAGGAAGCATGAAATTAATATTTCCTGGACCGAATAGACGAAATAAGCAATGGATTTTCGCAGGAATTAAAAACGGTCGTAAATGGGAGTCGATTTTAATGAAGAACTTTGGAACACCACTCGAAAACCAGATTGGCAAAGTAGTAGAAAGTACTAGTTTTTTTTTATTGTTATCTACTTTCTATTTATTTATTTATTTTCATGTATGCATGCCTTCTCCATCTCTCCCTTTGACAAGTAGCGGGCTGGCATCATATGTGATCCTTGCACTCACTAAGGCCAAAAATCTTTCCTTCGTAAAAGCAACTGCTGTCGTAGTTCCTCCCTTCATTAGTCCTCTATTGCCATTATTTATATACATTCTATTTATCGATT
The DNA here is from genome assembly GCA_027575255.1 of Scolionema suvaense. NCBI lineage: Eukaryota > Metazoa > Cnidaria > Hydrozoa > Limnomedusae > Olindiidae > Scolionema > Scolionema suvaense. Next base: position 1,239 of record JAOBRC010652897.1, read on the forward strand.
GCTTTCTAGTGAAAATGCATGTTGAGTCTTGAGTCTTGAGTAAAGAGAATGCTGGATTTTACTGGATTATCCACCTTCAAGCAGACGAGCTGAAATTTTGGTTAGTTCTTTGCCACAGATTGACACACTGTTTCTTTCCATCGATCTGCCTTTATTGCCGTTCCCCCAACCCTGTTGTCCAAGCCAACATGAAACAGATTTTCGTCGCTGGACTAAGTTTCGGAAGAATTGAGATTCTGCGACATAGTTCAAACTGAGTCAGGCCATCAGTATTGTAAGAATCTAAGTCATATCATTGTTCAGTCATACTGTTCGGCCGATGATTCTAGTTATTCGTGTTCATCAAGTTGTTTTCGTGGGGCAAATGAGTACGCAGGAATAACTGACATGGTGCATTTTTGCTTACTGCTGGAGCTAAGTGTATGCTTTGTTTATCTGCTGCTTGCTAGGTAAAATATGCGACATCACTGAGACTAGTGCTCATTCTCCTTTTCGAGCTGACAAAGATGCTGTATTGCAAATGATGGTTTTTCATGACTATACTGAATTAGTGACTATAGTATTGTTTTGCAGGTGCAACGCCGTGACTTGTGCTTATCATACAACAAACCTCAAATTTTGGATGACTAAGATATCAAAGTGTGGTCAGTGGGAAAGGACAGCAAGTCATGGGAATTTAAGCTCCTGTAAACAAGACCAGAGAAAGAATTCTTCGGTATGTTCTTCAGTACTGTGCATCTTTGTATGCAATACGATAAATCTGAAGAAAATAGCCACATGGCTATGACCAGAAGAATTCTATCAGCGAGATATTCTTGCCAACATGTGATAGGTATATGGGACCCCTATCGTCTGAATTCCAGTCGTGACAGTTGCTCTTATACTGCAAGTCTATATCATGATTTTGTAGCAGATAGCTCTGCAAAAGTATAAACCACATTCTGACTAAGCTTGGCCTCAATCAGAAGTCAACGTATTGACTGAAAAATGCAAAGCATAAACAAATCGGAGAGGTCATGTAAGGGAGAGTAGGATAAATCTACTATTGTCTGCGGATTAGTTGGTTGATTACCAGGGATAAACGACTTGCACTTTCGAGAGTCTATCCGCAGCAGCTGCTGATGCAGTTAAACCAAAAATAATCATTGCCCTCCACTAATGCTAAACGCGGCAGAAATTTTGTGCCAATTACGACAAGTAGATCGCAAAGTGTGAGAAGTGCAGAAATCTTCTATGTAAAAGGATGAGTTCGTTCTAGATCTTGAAGGACAAAGTTCTTGACCAGGGATGGTTGTGACAAATGGCTCTTCGAAATTCGGTAAGTCTCGCTATTAAATATGAGGCATTTTTCTTAAAAGCTCAGGCTTTGCTTTAATTTCCCCCTTCTCATCAGCTATAATGTTAGGCATACATTCTTTACGGTATAGACATATCCTCTGTTATTGTTCGCTTTTTTCATAAACATCATCTTTAACACTTTTTAAGGAGAGGTCGACTAAACTTACTTCAGAATTTTCGTAATACCTTTTGAGCGAAATCATTTTTCCCGAATTTAATATTTGTTCCTCTGCCACTTTGTGTTCATAACGCAGCTTGCTTCAATACGTGGATCAGAAGATACGAACTATTCTGACACAACTTTACACTGTATTTCAAGCAGACTCGCTATTCAAGTTGGCCCTCCACACTGATTGTCAGCCTGTTGTCGTGGTTGATTAGGGCAAAACTGAGCTTGCTATATATAAATCTGAGTAGATCGCAAAGTGTGAGAAGTACAAAAATCTTCTATGTAAAAGGATTGGTTTGTTATAGATCTTAAAGGGCAAAGTTTTATCAGTACGTTGGTTAACAATTTCTACGTCATAAAATTTTGTTTCACGTGAACGCAGTGAAACCCAGTTCTTTGTCAAGTGCACAAACTTTTAAAGCAGTTTTGAGCAGGTCATTTACCTTAAGGGAAGAAAGCATTTCCCGAGACGCCTTTGCGGAACTTATTTTAGAAACTTTGACCTTTTCTCGCAAAAATGTTTTCCGTAAACATAAAAGTAGTGGGCCAGTCGTAAAAATTTCTTCAAAATTTTTTCCACACACTTTTTTTAAAAAAAACATCAAAGAATAACGCAGTCCATATAAAAGTCACGAAATCTTACTTTTCGTCTGTCTTTGAGACTATAACGACTTGTTTACGGCTTTCTCAGCCAGACAAATGTAAGGAAGCATCTTCCTCTTCTCGCAAAAGTTGATGCAGAACAATCAATCGCAAAAAATGCTTTCGTAAAACTGATCAAACAGCTCTAAGTCGCAAAAATTTCCTCCGCTAAATGCAATTTTTGTTCAAGTCCAAATCGCAAGAATAAATTGCCTAAAACACTTTTTTTAAATAATGTATACTTAAAATAAAGGCTACTGTACTAAAATCATTTTCCCACATTCTGAAACAATCACTTTGACTTTCAGAGTTGATAAATGCATGATCAATGTAACATTGCTGTAAAATAAATAACTTACAAATATGAGTAGACTCTGAGAAAGATCGTTTTTCTTCAGGATTCTGCAGCTAGGAGAAAATGAGGCTACACCGTCAGTTGTTACATGTTAGACACCCATCTAGAACCCAACTCTAACAAACATTTGTTTGGGTGAGAGTGGAGTGATCAATTCACGAAAAAGTGGACAAAACATTTTCTCCTCGATTGTTTTGGCAACAGTTACATGGGAAACATGAACATGATGAACAAGCTGTTTTATGAAAGCAAAGCAGTAGGAGCATTTCAGGTGGAAATAAAGGTGCTTTTGTTCGTAAAGCTGTACATTTTTTCTAACTGCTTTAAAAATCGAAAGCACAACTGGCAAAACACTTATATTTCGAAAGTGGGACCAGTATTATGCAACATTTTAAAAGTGGTAATCTAGCAATGCGTTTCATACCAGAAGGTTGCATGACTATTTAGGGAAACCGACAAAACACGCAGTCCAGATACCATGTATTCCAGGCAGTTTGCTCTTCAATATCCTATAGACCAGTTTTATAGTAAGCAGACTTATCAGACCCAAATAAATAGATGCAAGTCTCTAAGGCTAAAGGATCTTGGCCATAGACACAAGCACAAGAAAGAGATCTTCATCTTTACGCTGAATACTTGAATGGCGTGTTCCACAAGAATTTCAAATCGTGCTCACACCTTTATAATTCAATTCGCCAAAATGCAGGAACATCTATGAAGATTGAGTATCAAAGTATACAATCTATATTGTGTTTTGTTTTTTTTTTTGCTTTGAATATAATTGCTCAAAATGTTAACATGTATGTTCAGACGTTTATCGGATACTGTTCATTTATAAACTTTTAAAAATCACCAAAGATCATGTACATGAAAAGGATTCGGAAGAGCAAGATTCCAATGCACAGTTAAAAGTGAGTATCTGCGTTTATTTTCCTTTATAAATGCAATTCAGAGCCTCATAGTCAAATTATAGCTACAACCTCCACGAATACTGTTTTAGACTTTTTGCATTTCGGCTTATTCTCTCAGCCACGTGCACTTTGCATCTGATCATCTTTCTTTTTATTCAAAAAACCTCGATGTTATTAAGCGGTCTTCCCAACCTAGAGCATACCAAACTAGCAAAATTTCAAGGTCTCAGAATGTGAACCATTACATGCCTAACAGCTGTAAGTTGGTTTAATTGGCAAAATATTGAAAATAAGGGCGCGGTCCCGAAATAGCGGGCCTTAACCCTTCTCATTTTTTAAAGTCGCTCGAAGTCCTAAAACCCCAATCCGTCAAATAGAGATGGTCAAGGTAAATAGCAAAGCCAAGACAACCTGGTTTCATGTAGACTAATATGTAGCGTAATGTTTGTCTGTCGCTGTTGCGAAGGACTATGTCGCATTGTACGAAAGTCCCAATATATTTTGAGAGCTTCTAGCAACAATCCTAGACAAAGTAAAGTACCCATTATCAATCCCAATAATGTGAGCAACTAGCATTCCAATGCGCACTTCCACACTACCACTATCCCTCCTTTCCACTGCACGAAACGGCAAAGCTTGTGTTAGAGAGCAATCTGGAAATGCTGATTTATACTGTGTCAAAATAGAGGTGTTGGAGGAGGAAGCGTTCTTTTTTTGTTTTTTTTTTTCAAACTAGTGGAAATGAGCCTGCCGTCTGAGAAGACAGAGTCTTCTTAGCGTACACCAAGAGTTTCTCTGGTTGCGAGGAGAGCCATGAGAGAGAAGGAAGTGCGATGATGATGGAGACGCAGAGTCCAGCTTTGGGCCGCAGACGCATCAGTGACGGACTTTGGTGCAGTCAGGACTACTGTGCAAGACCCAAGGAGGGATAGCTGGTGCCAAAGTGGTAGGTCGCAATCCAGTCTATATCTAGGGTCGAGATCTGCCATCAATCCCTACTACCTTTTCATGTCACAGCCTTCTCAGCAGATAACATCAGTCAAACGGTTTTACCAAGTGTATGTAAGTCTACCAACTACGACCCTGGCAGGCCAGGTGGCTAATTCCTAATGTCGACTTAAACCCTATGTTATTCCGGGTAGGAGCACTGCGTTTACTGTATTGAGAAGGACTGCAAGCTCTACTTCAGAATCAAGCCATCCCCTCCTCCCCGTTTTCCAGCAGGTCAAGACCGCAGATTCACGGCACTGAGGTGTGGTTTCACTGAATTTGGTCACTGCGTTTGTTATCTTCAGGGAGCGACCTCCCCTCGAGTTCGGTTCTGATTTCCATCCAGGTAGGGTTATGCTGTAAAAATATCAAGTTTCACTTGTACCCAAACTTCGACCGTCATGATATCGCCGCCAAAGTCTACCAGCGCCATGAGTACGGCTTCGATCTTTGGAACTGCTTGACGTCCTTAAAAAAGACTGGTTCAGGCGGTCGGTGACACTCTTTATTGTATAGAGTCGGTGAAGGGCACTAAGAAGTACCAGCGCGCACCAGTTTTGCTGATGTAGAAGAATCAGCCACCGGGCTCAGTACATGTGGTTGGTGGTATAATCCAGCAACTTTCCATTTAACGCTGAGTGGCAAGTAATTGCTATGTACTTCTATAATAATCGTTTCATCAAATAAGTGATGTAAAACGCCTCTTCAAAATCCTGTTGAGAATAGAAGTTACTCGTGTATTGCTTTTTTAAACCTATTTAGCCCGTCATATTCCAGACCCCTATTTCGCCCGGGGGGGTCAATATTACCCCGCTTCTAAAATTTGACAGGGGCATCGTGAAGCCTTCAAACTTGGCAGGAGTACAGCCGCACCTTTCTTCTTTACGTTTAGCTGTAAAAACCATGTCTACTTCATCTAAAAAGTAGTGGCAAGTGACCACATTTTTTTTGTTTCCATTATAAAGTACAAAATTTCTGGAAAAACATACCCCCCTTTCAAGTCATGTAAAAGTGTTTCAAGTGCAGAAGGCATGCGTTGTGGTACTAAATCATAAAGTGTAATAAATATACTACATTTCTGGCAAGTTTCAGGTCATCTGGATGTGTCAGCCAAATTTTATGGAAGAAAGATACGAAAAATTCGAAAAAATGGTTTTCGAAAATTTTTCTACCCACCTTCGACAAGTAAGCTGCCCTATCCAAACGAAATGCCTGATGTGATTCAAAACGCCTGTAAAACATGCCTTATATATGCAAACTAAAAGTCAAAAAATTTCAGGTTCGTAGGTTTTACCGCTTTTGTGATATTTAAAAAAAATCGAGGGGGGTCATATTGACCTCCCCCTGGGCTAAATAGGGTTAACGTTTTAAAACCATACGGATCTTACCTACGCGGAAATAAGAGTAATCGTACTTTCACTTGACTTCATATGGAATCAAGAATTTCAGCATATAATTATGCAGCACTTATTGGAAAGATCAATATTCGATCATGAAGCATCACATACAAGTCACGTACGTTTTTAAGTTCCCATAAAACTTCCATTTGATGCTGCTCTCAAGTGTTTCAATGAAAAATAGTTACTCGGAGGGGAAACGTTCGTCAGGGAAAAGTAAACAAATTTTGGGCAAGTGACGAAAGTTTACCCAGACCAAACTATCCCGAAGGAGCGGTTTTTCCCCAACGAATAACTTTTTTGACGAACTATTGACTTCAAAAATCACGGAAATAGTTCAAATAATAAGTAATTTTTTAATAATTATTTATTGTAAAACCAGAAACAAACAGTGCATTTTCATTTTCACTCTCTTTATCTCTAAACATAGGTCTACACTCAGAGGATAGAACAATCAATATCCACCTTAACAAACATAGGTCTAAACCCTGAGGATAGACCAATCAATATCCACCTTAACATTTAGGGCTCTGGAATTGCTCAGCAGTAGCGTAGTTGCCTTGTGCACACAAGGTCGAATGTTCGAATCCCAACAGCTACTAATGCTAAGAGCGAAATCCCTAAAGGATAAGATGGATAAGAGTTCAGTAAAATCCTAGCACTGGGTGACAGTGAAGCTTATTCCGTAACTAGTATACAGTATTGAGGGTAGTATTAAAGGGGAACAATGGTCAAAAATGAAATTTCAACAGATGATAGAGCACAACAAAACATGGGATTTCCCATCAACATCATAACAAAAGCTTGCTTAGTTCTGTACATATTTGCTCTCAAAGTCAAGCAGCTACCATCTTGATTTTTCATGATGTCATCGGAGTCCATTGCTAAGCAGCTGCTGGACTTTGAGACTAAATATTTTCAGAACTACGCAAGGTTCTGTCATGAAATAAAGACTGTGTGCCATGTTTTGTTGCGCTCTATCATCTGTTAAAATTTCAGTTTTGACCATTGTTCCACTTTAACTATGCTTAAGAAATATAGTTAGTGCACCGAATCATTTCGCACCTCCAATCATTGCACATAACAAAATGCTCATTTGTACCCTGCACAAGAATGCTGCTGGTGAAAGCATCTCGCATTTCTATTCAGGCGCTCTTTCTGCTGAAAATACACCTGGGCTGACGTCACGATAGTATCAAGTAATATACGAGCCGTTTACTTAAGTCATGTAATAAATCCTGAAATTTCAACTTTTATTATTGTAGGCAGATATTTCTTTCATTAATGCTGAATGATATTTTCCAACAACTAGTGAAAGATATTTTTCAAGAAATAGTGAAAGACTTACTACAATCCTGGTCAAAAAAGTTTGGCACGAATGCGCGTTTTTGCCATGTCCGGTACCGCGAGTAAATGAAAACAGGTCGACAAATACCAAGCCGCAAATCAGGGGGGGAGAGGGTGGGTTTTGTTTGAGAGACGTACTATTTCTGACTTTTGAAAAATCATGTTTTGGCATTTCTAGGGTATGTGCAGGGTGTGGTGGGGCTCGCTTTAGGGCTTGGCTTGGGTTTTTTTTAATTTTTTCAGGTAATTTAGAGAACAGCGAGCGTGGAATTCCAGGATTGTAGATTCATTTTGTCTTCCACAAAATGAAGTGTGCAACGATTGAGTGTACGTCATCGACAACCTCGGACAAAAGTAAAGTGAACAAATACCGCCACTCATATCTTATTTCTAAAGGTGCCTTTGTCAGCTTCCCCTCCCCCCAACCAGCACTAACAATGTTGAATTGAGATATAGCTAAATGTCCTATGGTTAATGTTATCATTAGAAAGCACGTTTAATCTACTTTAAAAAAGATACCGAGTTGTGGGGATCTGGCTGCAGTGGTTCTCATGTTACAGGCATTTAAATTGAGCGTGGTGAAAAAACGTATATTTACGTATTCCGCGGAGTCTAAGGTTTAAAATGCTTGATTTAAGAATGTGGAAACACCTGAAATATAAAAGAGAACTTTATTTAGAACAAGAAATCTTTGCTCTACATATTTCCCTCCTCAATAGGTCAAAAATAACGATGTACACCCAATGTTGCACATGGCAACAAATTATTTTGAGGGCTTTTAATCATAATGATCTTCGAAATTTACTTCCTATCCAGTCTTTCATTCAAACCATAATGAGTATACATTGAACAATGCATATGAAAGGGTTTAACCCTATTCTTCACGGGGGGTGGAGTAAACTCCCCCCCACCCAAGATAAAATACTTAAAATCTCAAAATATTGCCATCTTTTGGCCAAGTTTCAGCAACATACCATACTCTGTAAAAATACTTTTACATGAGTTATCTATTCAATGTTTTCTTGAACGCGCTATAAATAAGGATTCTAACAAGCTATTGCAGAGTACCTAATATATTTTGGTTCCGATTTTATCGCTGGCCAAACTTTTGCCCGATTTTGCCCGATTCTTGTCAATTTTTGCAGAAAAATGCTGACGTCATCAAAAAAGGTGCTGACAAGAGCAAATTTTCTTCGATTTTTAGCATTTACATACCAAGGCCTATATCCTGTCCCAGTTTCAGCTTCATACCTGCTCTGATTTAGCTTTTAACCGGGGGGATGGGTAGTTTTTACCCTCCCCTCGTGAAGTCAACGTACATATAATAGCCCGTGAAGAATAGGGTTAAAGGATTGCTTGGCTGTTCTAATAAATTTGAGGGTAAAGATGCCATATTTTTGGAAGAAAAGACAAATTTCCCTAACAAGACATAAAATTTCAAGAAAAGTTATAAAATTTCAGCCGAAAATTTATATCAGTTCTGAAGACATGATGTCCGACACACTTTTGCCTTTCCATCGGACATGTATAATATCAGCCGGGTCAGTGCTTTTTTCTCTGGCATGCAATGACCCACAAGCTTATCAAGCTGCGACAATGGCTATGTGGGCCATGCACAATGACATATCGTAATCCTGCAATTATTTAAACTTGTCTTGAGTCACCCACAGAGCTGGATCACCTTTACACTGCTACCACGTTGTGAGCGGAGTACGGGTATTCTCGTGATTGGGATCAATTTCTGGCACCAATCTTTGTAACCCAATTTCAAGCACTTCTGGTTGTTTCTAAGCAAAGCCGTTACGTGCATCAGAAAGAGCATTAAATTTTGAACAAATTTCAGGGTCTGCATCGATTGGTGGCTGCAAAAGTCGTAAAATTTTGAATATTTTTTTCTTGAAATTCGAGGATTTTTCGAGATCCTGCCATACTCGACGTGTTAACAAGTACTCTAGCTAGACTTACCAAAAGTAGGTTTTTTCGACTTGGACTATCAGCAAAACATGCTGGTTGACGAAAAATGCCTATGGAACTTTTGACCCCTTATCATCCTGGCCGCTCTCTAACCCTCAGGTTCAGGGGGAAATTTAGTTTGAAAATAAACGTACCTGTACATTTATCAGGAACCCGAGAGTATCTTGGTAGATTTTGATGACACTGGCGCTATACTTGGTGTATTGTGCATTTAAGTGTGTTCCTGTCTTAGGTCCAGGTAACCTGAAATCAGATGCTCTTCCTCTCATGGGAGCCTGACCGGCCTATTCCCGTGTTCGGAATGAGCATCTGACG
>JAOBRC010653008.1:0-10674 GCA_027575255.1 Scolionema suvaense
CGGACCAGAAGCAGTTCCTGCAGGACCCTTGCTCAGAATGTTGTAATTTTCAAATCCTAGACCTCTGGAAAAAATGCTGCCGATTGCCGTCGTCAGTGATATAGCCGATACGGCAATTCTTTGCCGTCGCTTGTTTTTGTGAATTTCGAGGACTGAATAGGGCATATTGTCAGCCTGTAAATAAGGTTTAGCATCAGTCGAAAATTCTTTACCAGAAAAATATTGATCTTTAGTAGATCCTTTACTCTTGCTAAATCTACTTATTTGATTCAACACATAATTCTGTGTGACTGTTTCAATATGGTTCCTAAATGCTGAGTGAATTTACCTACTTTTACTTTTGCTTCATCGTCAAATGTCCGTCAAAACCGTTCGGCTGTGATTTAAAACGTTTTAAAACTAAATGGACTGATTTCATCACCCTACGAGAGGGGTGTGGAATATGCTTTGCCGTTTCTGAAGATACAATTCTGCTCGTAATTATATTATCCTAAATTGTCCTTTCCATCAACAGAACCAACCCCTGATAATAAGAGAGACCAGCTGCTGTGTGTCACCCTCTCTGGAGTTGTCCAACTCCTCAGTTAAGTTCCATACTATGTGTTTCGTCATTCATTGCACTCAGTGTTTCGTGCTAGCTGCATCTGCTTTATTGGTCTTTGCAATGTATTTTTGAAAAATTGTGTATTTTGCGCTACTTCAGTCGCAAAAGCGGTGATTGGCCGTGGATGTATCTATGTCCATGTTAGGCATGAAAATAATAGCAAAATTTTTGAAGAAGCCATAGTTTGTACTTGGTGTTCATACTGCACTTTTTCATTCGATTTTGCTGCTCTAGCATACCTTAAGTTTCAGTTAATCTCAGTAATGATGGCTATGATGCAAGCTTCTCAAGTTCATGCAAAGAATGCTCTTGATCAGCATGTCCATCAATCACAATATCTCTACCCTAGACAGGCTGAAGTCATCAAGATTGCAGTACTGGGTGATCCTGGAGGTAAAGTGTGATTTATCATTGTTATTTTATTATATGTATGTATGTGTTTTGTAATTCATACTAGTGCAAGTTCATATGCGTATACAACAGAATATTCTGTATCGCAACTACCATGCTTCATTGTCCATGTATGATCTGCAGAAAAATAATAATAATGAGGTGTGACAAATTCGTGTCCCCCTGATTTTCGAATTGTTCTCTGTTATCTTACCTGTTTCGAATACATTTCTATGGTATTGATTACGTTAACACTGTGTAGTGTTTGCTTTGATATCAGTTCTTGTCGGAGCTCGAAACTTCTGTGCACAAAGGAGAAGTAGCCTGGGGAACGTTGATCTCAGCTGCTCTGCGATCTTCCAGCCATTTCGCCCCATGTTTTCTGCGTGCTTCTCACCTTCACTCTTATCGTGAAACTTGACTTCTCAGATAGGCAAGTGTTTTGAGAATCTTTACTGTATAGGCTTTCTGACCCTCCTTCCCACTCCCTGATGAAAAAGGTGGGGCTGAACAGTCTGGTAAAGATTTTCAATTCTTCCTAGGTATTCACACACACCTAAGCATGATAACTACCTTATCACTATCAACGCATATTGTCGTCAGTATTTTTAAATGAACTTAACATGATTTTTTGCCGGAGGATCCCGTTAAGAGGTTTTGTACTCCGATTCACTCGTGAAGTATTCTCGGTTTAGAGAAATACATGAATGCTACGTAAATGCTCTGTTTGAAAAAGCTCATAAGATTCATGGATCAAGATTCAAATTTTGGTACTTGAGATTTCCTTAGTGTTTTTTTAGAATTTTTGCATTTTTCAGGCTGATTTTCTTATGGGAAGTGTTTTCATAGATACAAAAGGCGTGTTTTATTGTGATCCTGATTGTGTGTGCCATCGCCAGTGTGTTCACTCTAGTAACAGGGAGAGTCAGGTTGATTAATGTGACTATCAGCAGTATGTTCACTCTAGTAACAGGGGGGAGGTGGGGGGAGATGAATTAATGTGGCTCACTTCTGAGTTGAAATTGTACTTCTTGCTCCATTCAAAGTTCGTTGGAATATCTCTTTCGGGGTTTGTCTTTGCAATGTTAATTGGGGTTTTATTGGATCAGCAAATGTCATCCATTAGACATAAACTGCTATTTGACTCAGCTGAGTTGTGCTAGGGCCGATGAGTATGTCTTCATCACGGCGCTAAGGTTGTGATTCTCTCAAACACTTAAAGATGCGCATTCCTTGTCAAAATCACCGTACAAAATGCTGCCGCTGCTCTCAACTAAGGTTCATAAATATGCTAGCCTTCTAAAAAGGGCTTTCCAAGATGGTTGGGATGTTGATCTATTTTCTCTAGAAGTTTGGGTTTGTTGTTGTTATACTGTGACAAGGTATTTTTGTAGGTTGGGCTTTTCTAGCAAGTCGTTGCCCGCTTGTAGAAACGCCTTTGCATATCAGGTATAGAGACACAATTCTCTGCATGGATAGCCTGTAATGCAAGCTTTGATCCGAGCCTCATCCTACCAATATCCTGAAATCATATTTCCATTCCTCTATATTGGTGCCTGCTGCTCTTAATGGTGTAGAGGATAGGAACATCTGGGGAGGGTAGGAGCAACTGATCCCCGCTAGTAAACTCACACTCAGCATAGTCTCCGATTCTATGAAGAATTCTGAAGAAGTAGCACGAAAAATATTTTTTGTCCTAGTTTCAAGAAGTGGATCTTTTATTCTACCGCTTGCAAGTCTTCTTGTCATCAATTTGGTGCGAATGAATGAATCAGGGGATGCGTTGATGCGAATGAATGAATCAGCAGATACCTTGGTGTGAATGAATGAATCAGGGGATACCTTGGTGCGAATGAATGAATCAGGGGATACGTTTCTGAGTTTTGCCAGTTTCTGTTAGCGATGGCACACTCCGGTTGTAAATTGGCACAATTTTATTTAGTAATGGAAGAACAATTAAGAGCAAGCCTGAGTTCGAAATTTACGGGCTCTTATCAAAAAAGGGTATACACCCATTTCGCAATGGTTCAATGTGCAGGGTTCTGCCCATCACAGCCCAGCACCCATGAAGCTCTTTAGTGTTTTTATTCTTTCAACACAGACACGGGATCTCAACCTCTTATCAAAGTGAGCATAATCTGCACTCAATTCCCCTGACTTTTTTAGAAGCATGACTTTGTTTGAGATGATGGTGGGCAGCTTCAGTTTTAAGCTGTTTTCTGCCTGAAATTAAGTTTTAGTTTTAAAACTTTTAGGGCTTCATCCCTAACCCATTGCCCCCGAGCCCCAAGTTTGAAGGAACGCAGTTTCATCACGCACTGTTATTCTCCCGGCACTTTTACAAAATCCTGGACAGAACCCCAAATGTGAGGATAATCTTTACCTGTGCCTGATATGAAATGAAAGCCCTTAATTCAATACTGTCGTGATGAGGGGCATGCTGTAGTCCATTTAGAATCACTTTTCTTATTAATGGCGAGCATGCTCAACAACATTCGCACATGGTCATGCAGGGAATGGGAATGAATTTATCATAGAGACATACGTTGTTATATTCAGTCTGTAGTTTACATTTTCCAAAGACAGAGGTGGCAGCTACTCCAATCCCTGGATTTCTCCGCTTACCCTCATCCCTACCCTTATGTGATGTGTTTAGTGCGTAGCAGAGAGGCGATCAGTACCACTATTGAAGTCTTTGGTTGGACTCAGCCGGGGTTTGAACCCACGACCTTGTGGTTTGGACACGCATACTCTACCACTAGACCACCTGCTATAGTTTGCTATCAAAAAACCCAACCACACAAATGAACTATTTGTATTGTTATTCTGCTTCTGTATTATCATGCTCCCTTGGTGCAGCACCTCTTTCAGATGATAAGCAGGAAGGCACAGCACTTGTGGATTCTTGTTGACAAAGTTCCTTTAAGTGTAGATTTTTTGAATGTTGAGTTTCCCAGTAAATCATTGACATGCAGAAAGAAAAGTTGGCTAGAAAACATAGAAACATCCTCCTGCGACCAGTCGTTAATTACTAATAGGCAATCCAGTTGAGTAAAGGTTTGCTTGTTTCAGAAGTGATTTTATATAAGTCTGATCTATGTCAGATCTGTCTGTGACTGCATTCATTTGGGGAAACCCCATCTGTAGGAGAAACCCCATCTGTAGGGGAAACCCCATCTGTAGAGTTTCTGATGTTTGGTGTGTACTATTCCTTCCGTATTTCTTTTAGTTGGCAAAACGGCATTTGTAAAATGCTTCATATTTGGTGTTTATGATCCTTATATGCAGGTATGTCCATGCTGTCAGTGGTAATTCATAAATTGCTTGCAGTGTTTGTTAAGGATGTTTTCACAACATTTAGTTGAGTATTTGTTTTGTTTCCCAAGGCCATTGTGAAATCTGTTGGTCATGATATGTCATGGCTGTTCTGTTGCACATGTTTTCTATTATTTTTCTTTTTCCACTAATGAAGTTATCTGCATATAAATCTTATACTCTAAATCCCATCGGATATGAGGGGTCTGGTGAATTTCTAGTGCAAGTAAACATGGGATCGAATTGAGCAGGGGGGTTAATTTCCAAAACAGAAGAATGGGTTGTTTGAGGTTCTTGTTACTTGTAAACATGTCTTCGAATTTTTGAAGACTCAACATATACAGGGCATCTTGAGTCATCAACTAAGTACAGTTACCTTAAATCCTCTAATAAACGCCCGGAGCGTTTATTTAATTTTTGGACTCGAGAGGGGGGCATTTATTGGAGGGAGGCGTTTAAGAGAGGGAGGCATTTATTAAAAATTTTCAATTGTGCATACATTTCAACTGTTAATAATGCACTGTCAAACACAAACAAAGTCATCTTCCTCCTTGTCCTCGTCAAGAATGTTGAACATTTATTGCAAGTTTCCCAATTTTTCTTATGGAAATATATAATGGTTACTCTGAAGATCGTTTGTTTTCGGTACGTTTTTGACTTGTATAATTGACAAAAGTAACATGGCAGGGCGAAGACAAAGTTTATACAATTTATCCAATTAACGCCCCTCCTGTAAGAAGGAGCGTTTGTTGGAGGGGTGTTAATAAGAGGATTTACGGTATTCTTTTCGAAGCATATCACCATGTGTCTGAATGGCAAGATCATCCTGCAAATGAGTTAAGTGTTGTCTTCATTTCGCGAGCTACTAGGATCGCCTAGAAAAAACGTCAATGAGTTATTGCGTGAATACATTCTTCCCTTGCAGTCATCAGTGAGTTCTGACTTCCTGACTAGAAGTATTCAAGTAGAGGATGAGGAGGTGGGTGTAATATTTGAAATCGTGTTGTTCCTATGGAAATGAAAGTTTTTATTGTATTTCTTGTCTTGTTTTTGTTACAGTTGTGGTGGATCGGTAGCTTTGTTGAGTATTGGTGGCCGAATTGTGTATGTTGTGTATCTTTTAGCCCACTGACTGAATCATGTTCTCACTTAGTCTGCTCACTTCAACTGTGAATTAACTGTTTGCCCCTTGTCTTCGGTGTTCCAAAAACAACCTCTTGATTAGCATTGATTTGTATTTGGTCTGTGTGAAGTAATAAATTCATTATGGATTACTTCATTACGTCAAATCAAGCTGCGTAATTCATTTTGTCACACCTTCAAAAATGTGACTGAATAAAAATGTGGCTGAATAAAAATAAGACTTAATTAATGATGCGTCTTATTAGAAAGCGGCTTATTTAATTGCTGCTGGATGACTTTATTCCATACACTATGTCACTGGTCACTTTCATTATCATTACTTTCTACCTTGGCATTAAAGGAAGGGCAACGTCAAAAATGAAATTTTAATAGATGACAGAGCACATTAAGTCATAAAACTTTTATTTCATGGCCAAAGATGATGTCATCGGTGTACCGTTGCTAAGCATTACTACCTCCTTAGTAACCCATTACGTATATTTAAATTATATATTTTCTCAAACAGATCTTTGACATATTATCCAGCTTTATGATAAAATGAAAGAAGAAATACTGTAAAGCAATTTGACATTGAATATTGTGGGTACAAAGTTTCGATAATTTGAGTGGTACACCAGTGACGTCATGCATAATTTAAGGCAACTACTGAACTAGCTACTGAACTTTAGGGCTTGATATCTCCGCAATTACTCAAGCTTTTGCCATGAAATATAAACTAAATGTCATATTTTGGTGTGCTCTGTCCACTACTAAAATTTCATATTTGACGTTACCCATCCTTTAAGTTCCTCTAAAATATCCTTGCTTTCATCATGATAGTTGTAAAAGTGAATCCGTTCTGACTTTTTCTTCAGTATTAAGTGACTCCTCCCGTTTAAATAAAACCTCAAAAAACATTACTTTTGTCAAACTGCAACCTACTTAAAGCGCAGCTTAATTTAATGAAGGGACATTAGATTCACGGCTCAATTTAATGTAATAAGATACTTTGAACTAGCTGGTGGCGGCGTTAATGTGCTGATTATGATAACGTAACTAAATTCTGCAAATGGTAGCGGACCAAACAAGCAAGTGAAGAGTGATTTGTTGAGAAGGTAGCATCTATAGGTTTTAATGTATACTGTTCCTGAGTATGTACTGAAGCAATCAAAGCTATTAAATTTAATACTTGGATCATTGACGAGCCCCAGGGCATGGTCTCTAGGAGCAGTTCTGTTTTTATCTCCACAATATCTTCATTGTGTTGGCTGAGTATTTTGTAAGTGAACAAACTAGGCTGGTCTCCCCTGAACGTTAGCAGTTTTTTTGAGCGATTAGATTTTTTGTTTGTCTCACATCCCTGATTGTGGTAAAGCCGAAGCAAGCGGAAGAGCCAGGTGGTTACTACAAAAAACTAAAGCAATGATAATACCAGTATCATGCCACTGGGTCTAATCAAGTTAGCAGCTCAGAAAGGAATGATTTAGGCACGCTGGCCATCGTCACAAATATACTAATATATGTTTCAAATGCTCAGTTCTCAACATGATCCTCTTATTTCTAAGGTTCATTCACTCATTGGGTGCAAACAAAGCAGCTTCTCCGAGTAGGGGCAGGTCATGCGTCGCCATCGACGTTCTCTTGTTACTTTTGGTGTGCTATTGATTTCTGTTCTTGTGTTTTAGGTTGTACTGCAATTCTGGGAAGTTGAGCCACCATCTTATAATTGCCTCATCATCATGTATGATATTACATGTAAGTTACACTCAATTTTTGTAGTCATCTATCCTTTTAGGTGACGTCTGCTCACAATTGCTCTGTTGATGCACATGCCTATGTATTCTGCATTAGAGCACACAGGCTAATTATGTACCTATTCTGTGTGTCTCTTATCTCTCTGGCAATATCATAATATGTACCACCAGTTCCCATAGAATAAAGGTCAGATGCAGTTTCATGAGACTAGTTTTGCCAGATTTGCAGTAAATACGACTGGATTAAAAGACACTATTTAGGCGTCAATGCTGACAGACCTACCAAACAAGTGAACACAGGAAGGTTGGTTGAGAGTTTTTTCATAGTCTAAACAGCTATTATTCCTATTTGTCAGTTGTTTTGTTTCATGATCTGACACCATAGATTGTATCTCTTTGACTAAAATGTGAAAAGTAGCTTTTGCTTGCACAATCGGAAGGCCTCTTTAAATTGATCTTATATTTTGCATATGTGCCCACATGTCAAGAAAGTAGCTACACTAACCTATTTTTTGACAATATTTCTGTGTGAAATCCTTATTTCCCACAACTTGCTATTGTTTCTAAGGCATGATATTGTTGGTCATTTCTTCTTCACCAATTTCTCTTCTTCTTTGCTGCTATGTAACAACTGGACAGCCCCTGTAATGTTGCATTTCTACACTTATATATGTGGTAATATTTCGATAAGATCATTATATGAGAACAACAGCAGAAAGCAACAAAGAAGAGAATAGTGGTGAATCAATAAGGTATGAATAATGGAAGAATGCTTCTAACTGGTAGTGCATGGTGCAAACTCATGTATTTGCCCTCTAGTGCCAGAATCAGTAATATGAGCCTTGTAACCATGCAATAATAAACACAAAAATTCTGCGTGCATGTCAATTTTTTGTTCAACAAAAAATATGTCCCGCGTCTGGTGCAGGCACATCTGTGCAAAACATAAAATCAACTTTATGGGACCAAACTATGTGCTCTGGATTAAATGCGGATTCATGTGCTTCAAACCCTCTGCAGATTCTCATTATAATGTGGTATGTAATGCAATGTCCGAAATTTTATTATGATTCTTTCTTCAGCTCGTGAAACGTTTGTAGATGCTCAGAAACATTTAGAGGAATGCCGTGTCAAGCAAGGCCTTGATCTGCCGATCCTTTTAGTTGGTAATAAACTTGATTCAGATAGTAAGAGGTGAGATGTCAATCTTTATCTTTTGTCTACGGAAGGCCATTGATATGATCTTACCCTTGTTCTTGCGCTGATAACAATCCTTTAATATTTAGAACATTGATGTTTATAGTCTTATACCTTAAGGGGATAAATGCTTGCATGGATATATTTTTGCGAGTCCAATTTTTGGGGGGTGTTGCGTGGATTTATTTTTGCGAATCAGGAATTTTGCGGTGAAAATATGTGGAAATAATTAGGCAAATGAAAAGAAACAAAAGAAAAGGAGGAAGTTGTCGACATGCGAATTGATTGAAAATAGAAGCTCGAGCAAATAGCTTTTGTTTAAAGATCGAAAAATTTGTTGCGTTTCTTTTGGTCAGATGATGACATCAGTTTGATAAATTTTGCGTGGATTTAATTTTGCGAATTTGACTAAAATTCGCAAAAATTGATCCACACAAAAATAAATCCCCTGAAGGTAGTCTACTTTATAAGAAAATTTTTAAAATGTCTTCATAAGAACATTTGTGTTATGAAAGAAGCTTTTTGCTCTCCTCTCGGTATTGTAAGCAACCGATGTTAAATCCTTCATTGCGCTTTGTGCTTTCTTCAGTCTGAAGGTCACCGAGTTTCAGGATGAAGAATAATGACGAGCATTTTTCCTACAAAATAAAATTGAGTTATGTTATTCTGTGTCTACAGAAATTCGGCATCCAAAAATCATCACTGTCAATTGAATGAGGCCATCTGACAGCAGCCATATACGTATTTTATATACTTAGAAATCTTGGTATGAGCATTGACCTAACAAAATTTTGGTTGGTCAGTTCGCTGATGTCTGCTATTCATTACTTGATTGTAGAATATTTCATTTGTAGTAATGCAATATTTCAATATTATTTAATGTGATTTTTCTATGTTAGACAGGTGATGTCTTACGAAGGTGAGATGCTTGCCTTACAATGCCAAGCTCTGTTCAGTGAAGTCAGCTGTGTTGAAGCGCTGAATGTCAGACAGGTGAGCCATCCTGTACTCTTGTTTCAACTCGCACTATTTTTATATAAGAACAATTTATATGAACAACAGCCTCTATATTTGTCTAAAAATTAGGAGCAATCTATGCAGAGCGAACCGGAGCTGAGCATCATGATGAAGGAAATTACCACTGACTTCATGTTTTTATGGATTCTTTGCATACGAATAACAATATTTGAAAGTTCAAGCCAGTAACGTCTTGTGGCGTAGAACCGATTGTGGTTGAGAATGAGGAAATGAAATGATACGATACTAATTTTTCTGTATGCTGCCATCTTCTGATCTGTTGTAGAGTTTCTACCTGAAAGCCGTGTGATAGGCGTCGTTGCTCTTTGCAATGTCTGTTTTGTCCCATTCTGTGTCAATGATGCATAATGGGTTTTCGACTGACTCTTTAAGAGATTCCGTGTCTTCAGCGGAAGCGGGAAGCTAGATGTTGTTTGTGTATCTGGTAATATTTCTGGGGGATTTTCTCGGGACACTTGTTGGCAGGGAATGCTATTTTATTTGGAGAAACTTTCGCGAGATAAACTTTCGCAATTTTTGTGAATTTGTGCCTATTTCGCGAAAAGTTTAGAAACGTCCATGCGCGAAATTTTATCTCACCAATTTTTTTTCCAAAACACGATTTCGCGAAAACTTGCTCATTCCAATGTTCATTTTTGTTGGGGAGGGGGGTTCACGACCTGGTGAAATTGCAAAGTGTGTTCTTTTGCGAAAGTTTTTTCCAAGAATTCTTTTGTGATTTACCGATTCGCGAAAGTTCATCCAAACAAGTTTTGTGAATTTTTGGCCTCATGAAAGTTTCTCACTGATTAATTTTTGTGTAAGCTGCATTTTCAGCCAGTATTACAGGTTTTTTGCCCGACCCAGTCTTTTTTATCTGCAATAAATATGCAAAGGGCTTTCTGAAACCGGCCACAAATCAAAGTTTCGTGGACATGCAGTACTACCTTAAGGGGATAAATTTTTGCGGGGACTTATTTTTGCGAGTCCAATTTTTGGGGCGTTTTGCGTGGATTTATTTTTGCGAATCAAAGACTTGCAAAGAAATTGCGTGGAAGTAATTTAGCAAATGAGCATCAACGAAAGACATAGAGGAGGTTATTGACATGTACATAAAGAGAAAAAATGAGTCCGAGGAAATTGTTATCAATTAACGATCGAAACGTTAGTTGTATTTGCTTTTGGTCAGCTTATCACGTCATTTTGATAAATTTTGCGTGGATTTAATTTTGCGAATTTAGCGAAAATTCGCAAAACTCGCAAAAATTAATCCAC
>JAOBRC010653119.1:3188-17790 GCA_027575255.1 Scolionema suvaense
AGTTCCAGTGTCATATGTAGAGACATCAAATGCGGAATAATGGGTATTAACTATCTTAGCTAACAGTACAAAATGAAGTAATAGTTCTAGTTCTATCTTAGATATGCGTCGCAGTTCCAGTGTCATATGTAGAGACATCAAATGCGGAATAATGGGTATTAACTATCTTAGCTAACAGTACAAAATGAAATGCATTGCAAGTGGTTACAAGGAATCAAGATCAAAGCAATACAAATATATAATCATTCGAAACTAACATTGTTAAATGAATCATTGTGCCAATCTGATCAGATCTTTTTCTCTACACATTAGCAGTTATACACTCTGTGTAGCTTTCATCCACTAAAAGTTAAGCCTTCATCTTCTTCTTCGTAATCTTTCACGGACAGTTATCTCGAATCAACTCTGCAAACCGGTCATCGAAGGTAGAGGAATCGGGCGACGAACCGGTAAGATCCATTCCTTTCCACCGGCAAATTAGCATTTGCAGAAAGCCTTTTGGCAAGCTGCTACCACTGGATGGACCAGGGCGTGCAGGTACCTCACCCATCTCACCTTCTTCACAATAGTACGATGAGGCATCGGGTCGCGATCCCTCTGGACAAGTTTCACACTTACGATTCTTTACTGACCAAAATTGACCGTTGTAACGACAACAGGTACCAGTAGAGCGCTTATCCAAGTGGTGCATGTTGCTAACTAAAGGCGCATCATGGTCTTCATTCCTGCTTGCACATAGATCTATTGACACCTGCAGAAAAATCTTGCCAACTACTTTTGGGAGCTTCAACTTGCGTAAGACCTTATATTTAACGTTGGCCAGTTTAACAAGCCATTTCCCATAGGCAGATGGGAGGAATTCTTCGTTCTTCAAATCACCAGCTGCTGCAATGCAGATTGAAGGGACAGACGGGCAATTTGGCGCCTGATAAGGTGATTCCTTATGTCCAATACAGTGATGCGAGTTAACTTCGTACTTTGTTTCAAGAGTGACATCATGTGGAATAATGAATTGCGTTCCGTCCGGATAAAAGCGATTCTTTCCTGTCATGATAAAATGACGTAGGAAGATGAAAGAGACCGTAAAAATTCATAGGTTGAAATGTTTTTAAATTTGAGTCAAATGATTCATAACATATTAATCCAATGCAGACTGTCGCATAGAATGACTTGATAGCATAGTTTATAGCCGTTGACATAAAAGAACGCAAAATACCATATAATTACAATTAAGAATTTGAATACAAACCAGGTGACATTCTATTACGTGACATAAGTGTTTGCTATTTTCAGAGTAAAGTCTGTTCACAATTATAACTTTCGTATACTGGCAGTCAAACCTGGGATCTATCAAATCCATATAAAAGTGGAATAGCACGCACAAGACCCAAAACCGAAAACATATTACAATCAACATCTTAAGGATACTGCAAAGGTTCAGATAGTGCTCCGTTCAAGAGCATGTAATTTGATTCAACAAAATTCCAAGATGTCTGATGATGATTAATGCATCGACCGAAGGCGCCTGCAGTTCCAGTAGTTTTGGAGATAAAATGCATGAAAGCAAAGGGAATTTTTGGAATCATGATCCAACCCATTTGGGGAGCTCTAAGTCTCCCTATGCTCAATATTTTTCACCAAGCCAACTTCAAGTGAAAGACACATGTTGTACCTCCAGAGCGGTGTCGGCATTTTTCGAGATCTTTTTGCGATTAGAAGTTATAGCTCGAAACCGAAAAAATTTTGGAAGTTTTGTTATGAAATCACAAGACTTCAACTTTAATCGTTCATAGCTTTTAATTGAATGAAAAGCAACACAAATGAAACCTTTTCGAGGAATCGTTTAAGATCGTTCGATTGATGTATAATTTGCACATTAAAAAACAAATGGGAGCGGGGGGGGGGGAAGGCGAGGAATTAGAGCTTGTAAAACACCAAAACGTTTTTCTCATTCCTGTTTACAGCTGAGCAGCAGTGGCACACAGGTGGTTTCTTAGAGCACATTTTTTCAAAAGCTTGTCACCTGACCTGATCAACTCAAATCGTCAACAAAAACTTTTTGAAGCCTTTAAAATTCCTGTGACGCTTGACGATTGATTATTAATTGTTATGACTTCTCAGAATTTGCAGCGTCGTCAAATCGATGAAAGTACTTAGCTTACCGTCTACGTGAGATAAGCTCAGTTCAACACGGTAGTTTCCAGTTTCCGATGGCAAATATAAATGAAGTTTTCTCACGAAGAACACATCAGCAGCGGTAGATATCCCTATCCATTCGTTGTTTTTCAAAACTTCCTTGTCTGTTATCTCAAACACCGTGCTTCCCCGTTCGTAGAGCTCCTGAAGGTTTAGTACATTACTTTCGTCTTTCCCGACTTTTACGGCAGCTAAACAGAGTAACAGTAAAAGGTATGTTGAGCTACTCATCATATGTATCTCAGGAACCACAAGTCTGATACTATTAAAACTTAACAAATACTCATTAAACCCTCGTGCATGTCTGCTTCAATTTCGAAGTCATAGGGGTGAGATGTATGTTGCCATAAGTGAACAGACCCATAGTCGAACCTGATTTGTGAAAGACGGTAATTGAGCAAAAATATCTCTCAGGTGATTACTATTTTACAAAAACAAAGACTATGAAGATATAATATAATGCCTTATTTTAAAACATTTATCGACATTTATCAGGTTACAGTTTAATTTGAAAAAGGGAGTGGTTTGCGCAAAAGAAACATTTTTGGAATTAGATTTATTGCTGTAAGAGTTTGGAGTAGTAGCATGAAACCAAAAAGCACCAATTTTCAAAAATTGCAGTCTGCCCACCCCCTGTAAGGTGGAGTAGACTTAACAAATTTGCTCTCTCCACCAACCATAAACGTTCTCGAAAAGTCTAAATGGCAAAATGAAAGGTGCAGGATATTGGTGACTTTTAGAATTATTGTATAAGGCAGATTCAATCAAATTTAAAGTTCCTAACCCAACAGTTCCCAAGATATGGGACTTGTTAGAGGGAACTATACCAAAATCAAGGTTTAAAAAGCCATTGTCAGACCAGATAAGTTAAAACTAATGTCAAAATTTCATTCAAATATACCTTGCAGGTATCCAACATTTTTAATCAAACTTGTCTCGGAGAGAAAATCAGGGCATCAAAACGGCAAAAAGTTTGCTGTAAATTATAGACATAGTTATTTTAAAATAAAAAAGTATACTATACATACGCTTTTACCGTTTTGAAATTTTACTCTTTTACCGCTTCGAAATTTTATCGTTTGGAGAAATTTGTCTAAACTTTTGGCTATTTGTTTTAATTTTTTAAAATAGAAAAAAAACAAAAAAGAGTGACCTAGCAGTTGGCAATTGTTTTTGCATGTAACAGATTGCTGGCTCTGTCTACTGAATGCTCCATTCAACGGTTGTAAATGTCCTAAGCAGAATGGGGATAAAGGACATTCTTTTCCTATTGTGATTCACAACTGAGAAATTTCATGATATCCCAATCCACTCTCACAAAATTTACATATCTCCGAAACCAAGCAAGGTGTACGCATAAAATCTGGCCACGATATTCGTGGATTTGATTCACTGAGCTTAAGAACCACTCAAATGTGTTGAAATATTTTAACCCTACATATCCCGGTAATTTTCAAAGTGTCGGAATCCCGCGCCTCAATAAAACAAATTAGAACGGTAAAATTGACTGTCTAAAACTACAACCTGCATACAGTGACGTCACGACAATGACATGAAGTTCAATATTTAGCAAAAAACGATAAAAAAACAACAAATGAGCTCTAAATTTCTTATAGCATTACAAGGTCAATGAAGATATAGACATAATACAGCTCAAAATTTTACTTGAACAGCCCTTTTTGTTTTCTTGCACGCCAGTTGTGCCCCAATCGCCTTCCAAAAATGTTCACCTCATCCAAATCAAGCAACGAAGCCCCGAAAAAGCGGGTTAAAGAGATGGTCCATATGATTTGAGGAAAGTTCAGAAAACACCTGTGCCTCTTGCACCCCTGGGGCCGGTAGGGTTCAAAAAAAGCTGCGTTACTTTTCGAGTAGTGTCCAAGCGACCAGCTATTTAACGTGTTCAACCACTAAAGCCAAGGTTTTTCGCGGGAGTACGTTTTTACGACTCAACACTTTTCATTAGTTTGGGGAAGTTAATTCCACATTAATGGCCTTTTAGCGTGCTGCACCCAGCACTTTAAGAGACAGTCCGCCTTGGTTCGCAGCTATTTTGCGAAATCCACGAAAATTTCAGACTATTAAGTTATGTTCATGAATATCTGGAACGAAGGTAAATTTGAAGTATGTTCATAATACCTGGGATATATCCTAAATGTGAAGTGAGACCTGAGGCACACAAAGGACGGTCGAACTTGTAGGACGCCAAGCTTTGCAGATCCTTCCACGGATGAGCCAACAAGTCATCGCAGAAAGATGGGCGTGATCCTCCACGTTTGTATTCAATTACACTGCACGCGGAATCGATGATGCTCCAACGATGTTTCAAACCTGACAAATAGGCTTCCCACTTTACACGAAACGCTACTACTTCGTCCATGGATTTAATTATATTCTTTGAAAGCTCTTTCGCCGAGTGATACGCAATAATGCTTCGAGCCATGGCCGCACCAGCATCCATCAACTCGTTTTGAGTATCATATGCGAGCTCAAGCTTAGCAGTAAACTCAGCTACGTCGATCTAAAACATAAAATTTTAACGAATAAAAACAGCCATGAACCTTCAATGGAGAAAGAATTTGGTCTTGTTTTTTCAATTTCTATGCATTTCTACATGATCAAAGCTTGGGATTGCACTTCTCTGCGCAACAGCATTTACTCCGATCAGGTTTTTATCAAAATAATTATGTCTCATTTTTTTTATCGTTTGCAAATCTCTTCCACTGTGGCACTTCCATCATTGATCACAAACGTAAATGTAAAAAGTGAGGATATAGCGTATGAAACATGACTGATCCGCATTTAATGTGCAAAATTTTCGCGCCGCAGGTGTCCAAGCATCTTTCATCGACTATGTTGCCAAGCAATAATTTCTTGGAACTCAAAATAGCGCAAGCGCAACTCTTGAAGAGAACTAGCCTCATAACTGATTTGTAACGTTTATTCTTTTATTCATCGAGCTTAGCAATCACTGCTATCCCCTAATTACAGGACGGTGCTGTAGCTGGTTTCTAGCCTGATAGCTGGAAAGGACTCTTGTATCAAACGTTTTACAATGAAGTATTAACTTGCTATAGTAGGGCCCTGGTCCCATTTCATCCAGAATGTGACCTGAGGACTTTTCATCAATTCATTCCGCAACGCGTGAGTGGTGTATTCGTTCGTTTCCTACAGCATTCATACTCATGTTAATCTTAGTTGTCTGCATGTGCGTGCCCCTCCCTACATTTCTCAAAAACCGCAACAGCCAAGTCGAAACCTATAGCAGATAGGTATCGAACAACTAAAACAATTTTCAAATATGCCTAGATTTGTAGATAATTATTGCATAATCAATGCCAATGACAGGATAACTACCTTCACTTGGGAATTTAGAATGTAAATCTTGTTTATAGATCAAACCTTTATGTTTATATCAGAAAAACAGTAAATCTGCATCAAAATTGATCAATTTTTGCTTCCAATAGCGTATAAGAAAACTGCTAGTATGAACCACGTAACCTATATATGGAGGAGCAATTTATAACACCATTGTGTATTAAATCAATATTAAACGTCACAGAATTTCGTAACGCCAGAGGGAGTTATTCATAAGATATTTGAAAAAATTAACTTTACCTAACCAACTACAGTTAAAAGACGCATGGCTGTTGCATTGCTGAAGTTGGATACTGCTGTACTCTCCACAAGAGGAGCATCCGAATTCAATGTTGTGTTTTACAGGGGAGCAATGGTTAAAAATCAAATTTTAACAGATAATGGAGCACAGCAAAACTGGAGATTTCCGATCAACATCATAACAAAGGCTCGCTTAGTTTTGTAGATATTTGTTCTCAAAGTCAAGCTGCTACCATCTTGATTTTTCATGATGTCATGGGAGTCCGTTGCTAAGCATTGCTATTTCCTTTGTAACACAAAACCTCTCGTTATTTCCTTTATTGGATCTTAAACATATTGCTTAGGTTTATGACGAAATGAAAGAGACAACTCTTAACAATAATTCAATGTGGAGAATTTTGGAAACAAAGCGTATATAATTTCAGTGCGACACCAGAGACATCATGCATAATTAGTGGCAAGGTGGTAGCTGCTGGAATTTGGGACTAAATATCTCCGGAAAAGCACAAGCTTTTATCATGTGTCACTTTTTGTTTTGCTCTATCACCTGTAAAAATTTCATTTTTGACCATTGTACTCCTTTAAAAGTAGAACCTGTGACTCACATAAATTACGTGTTTTATAAAAAATGTGTAGAATAGATGGTGAAGCATACCTTTAAATCAACACAGCTTACTTTTAATGCCACTATAGCCTGAAAAGCAGCACTTGCAGCTGAGCCTCCTTCAAAAAGGATTTCGCATGCAGTATCTACGATGCCCTCCATTGTTGCCGAAAATTTCGAAATGTCATCACGTTGAACAGCAGGAGAAAAGCTTCCATAGCTCTCCGTAAAGTCGTGTGCAATTTTGTCAACATCCTGGCCTGGGAGCAAAAACAAATGTATAGCCATATTTTGGTCGTTGAATTTTGAATCAAACTGATGCTATGTTTTACAACACAGCTGGAGAATGAATAGCACTAATTAAACGGTATTTTTGCGAATTCATGAGTTATCACAAAAAGTAGTTTTATGCAAATTCACAAATTTCTGTACAATGAATTCATCAAACTTGCGTGCTCAGCAAAAACTAGAATGATCCTCTTTTGCAGCACAAACTACTTGATTGTATATTTCGACAACAGGTATCTAAAGCCTGGTTCCCATTGCAGCGTAAGGCTTAGCTTGGCTAGTTGAAAAGGCTTGGCTTGGCTATGACGAGGGGGTTCCCATAGCACGATAAGCGTTGTCATTTGCTCTTTAACTCTTATTTGCTTCCTCGCTTTAAATCACGCCACAAATTAACTGGTAATAAAAAAATTTGATACCCCTATTATTTTTTGCTGACTTCAGCAGAAATGCACGATGATTTTTGCCAAAATTCGTAAAAATCGCAACTTTTCGCCACCAAAATGGGTAATGGTCCCTATGTTTCTGTATTTGTAATCGTATCTAACATCTCTTCATGAAAAGAGTATAAAAATCCCATATTCTTCGAACGGTAAATTTTCAACCAAAAATAGCCTCATATTTGTGTATCTCGATAAATTTTTGGAAAAGTTTCGTGTTTAGCATGTTTTGTTCACCCCTGGCAATCGTTTGTGCCGTGGTCTGGCCCCTGCCCCCTGCCTGAATAGGGTTAACCCTATCCACATCGGAGGGAGGGGGTGGGGGATAATGGTCCCCCCTACTAAACTTTTTTAAATATCTTTTTAGAGACTGTAGCAATAGTCATGAAACTTCGTCGCTTTTCCTAGAATTTATTCGGGAGTTTATTTCTG
Organism: Scolionema suvaense; assembly: GCA_027575255.1. NCBI lineage: Eukaryota > Metazoa > Cnidaria > Hydrozoa > Limnomedusae > Olindiidae > Scolionema > Scolionema suvaense. Next base: position 10,764 of record JAOBRC010653119.1, read on the forward strand.
CAAAAAAAGTTTTGGGGGGTGCCACGCCCTGAGGGTGATTACGTCATTGTCATAGTGTGGTATGCTAAATTTGGCATGTCAAAGGAGAAAAATGGCTAAAAATAATGCTAAAAGCAAATTTTAGCAAGAGTATGCCATTTAATTGATAGAAAGCTCTATTATTTTGAGTTGGAATGTATTTTTATCGCAATTTTAAAAATCGGCATTTTTGGCATTTTTGGAGCATGTGATGTCATTCGGATTACGTCCAAAAATTGCGTGCCGTCATCGATGAAATAATTATGCCAAATTATTTGTATAATGACATACTTTATACCTGCCAAGTTTTGTTAACATGGGTTAAGTTATGCCAAAGTTATGGAGAGGGGGTCAGAGTGCCGCCCCCCCCAGGACCACCACCGCCAAAATGACCACGGTGTGGATAGGGTTCAGACTACAATGACACTCAACTCGATTGCTTCTTAGCTTTAAATTTGGTTTACCACGTGGGCGTTCTCTGAAATAGTGGAAGTGGAGCAGTGGAGCAGTCATTCAGTCATTGGGGATTAGTATAGTACATTCCAACGCAGTATATATGGTTTAAGTAGGCTAATTGTGCCAGAGTTCTTAAGACAACAATAAAACTCTACAAGCCTGGTGTTTAAAAAAAGGAAACATATTTAATTATGGTCCAAAAGCCATATGCCGCTAGCTATCAATCAAAAGTAGCCAACGAATCCCGTTCCCACCGCGTTGCAAGGCTTCTCTATTGGATAAGCCAAAGCCAAGCCACGCCTTGCGCCGCAATGGGAACCAGGCTTTAGTAACCAAGCCAACATTGCTTCTGCCCTTGGTGTTACTAGATGCTTGTCTTGAAGTCTAAGTAATGCAAGTACTGCCAAATTAGCTTAGGAATTGAGAGGATCCCATATCCTGTATTTTCCAAAAATCGCATATTGCAGGTTTGCATGTTAAAGGAAAACTCCAACAAAAAAACGACCAAGGCTCTATTGGTTGAGCTTCCTATTCTGAATCAAATAAGTTACATCAAATTAGCTGTGCGACATGGTGAAGTGAGAAAATCTTGTAAACGTACTAAAACTCTAAAGACAGTGCCAGAAAGCGTCAGAAAGCGCCAAGACAGTCAACCCAGCTGAAATGCCTCTCCACGAAACAGCTCACACAGCACGCAATGTGATGAGCAACATGCGAGTGATTTCAATTTCCCCCCATTCCATTCAGATGTAAGTATTAATGGCTGCCGCACACATTGAATAGGTGGTTTAGTAAAGAATAATGTGTAGTGTGAAGCCTTATTGGTTTCCAAACTGCAAAGTTTCTTGGCCATACCAAAAGGAAAGAAATCATGGCGGCTGAGAGCAGAAAGTCTATCACGATTGGAAACTTTATGCAAATTGTTTTCAAAGTACAAATAAAACCTGAAGAGAATATTGGTATCATTGATGAGACTCATCTGCAGCTAGCAGAAAAGTTAACATAACTGTTTGGTGGAGTTTTCCTTCAAAAGCCAATTGTAAGCAATCCAAAAGAATTATGTTCTACTCATTCAATAGTCTTCCCGAAGTTCCACTCAACTCCTGGCAATAGAGTAAGCGAGTGGGTCTTCTGCAACTTGTGATCTATTTAAGCAGGGTTCCTACCAGTGAGACAAGCCTTGTCTTACTTCAATCTCACTGGGTTGCCCAACCCTTTGTCGCACTGAGATCACTTAGTCAAACTTGAGGTCATACGTTCCTGGGATCAGCGAATAAACTCATTTCAATACATGAAACTTCAGAATAATTGAAACGCACAATCCGCCATATCAGTACTCAAAACAAGAGATAAAGACCTCAAAACATATTTTGCGCAAAGCTTTTCGAGCTTCTGGTCATCCTCAGGTGCTAACAGACTGCATTAAAGTGATAAAACCACAATTCGGTGGGTTTATAGTGGAAAGATCATGCGAGTGCTGGGTGTGGTTTAGCTTGCAAGCCCGATATTTTTAACTTCTTGAGAAAATGCGCACAGATCTCAAGAAACTGCATTGAGAAAGTTTGCACCATTAGCGTTTTAGTCGGAAGGTGCGAGATGTTCATTTTGCATCTGATAGAAAAAATGTTAGTGTCCAATCTGCCAAGCATGAGATGTATTCGGTGGCTTTCTAAAATTCGAGCAGGGATTCAAGAGGGATACGTAACCGTTAACTTATCTACATAAAACAATGAATTAGAGATGCAATCACATTTCTCTGCTACTGCCAGTTTCATTACACTATTAGGGATGCCAACAATCGTGCAAGCTATGTTTGTAATTTTTCTTCTTATACGAAGAGGTAGTTAAATGTTCAGCATCGCAACAATACTTTATGCAACAACAAGAATCAACCTTTGAACTAACCATTACTGATCGCGTTCTTATCCAAAAGCTTTAGAAAATTTTGATGCATCTCATCATTAGCCATCAGTGCCTTTCTAACTTTTACACCAAGGTCCGCCAATTCCTCCAGTTTCACTGAAAGATGGTCCAGTCGCGGAAGAGACAGGCCAGCTTTTGCAACTGCATTCGCTTGGTCAGCCACATCATTTGGATCCGAGCTGCCAGCGAGCCATGAGATTGGGTTGAATGATTTGGCAACTTCTACACCAAGTTCAACTGCACGCTGAGTTGTCTCTGCACTAGCACTTTCATAAGCTTCTGCAATGAGCAATTCAAAGTCCTCATTTAGTTTAGTCATTGAAGAAGCAATACGCTCGTTATTTGATTTAATCAAGCCTTCCAGAAAAATTCGATCTTGTTGGGCTTTCTCTAAATCAAAAGTAGCAAGTCTTTCAAAGTACTGTCCCAAACCCTGCCGAAACGAATCGCTTTGTTTCTCTAACTTTTTCAAAAGTTGTGTCTGAGTAGAGAACTTATCAGATATGAAAGCTGTCATGAGAAGGCTTCCAAAATCTACTTGCGTCTGTAATACTTTTGCCTTGCCTTTCTGTGGGTGTTCAGAGATTTGATAGATAGATTTGTGGTTTTTCAATTTCTTGAGCATCTCAGGAGAATCGCAGTACGGCTTAAGAACCGGGCTGCCACATTTCCAAGAACCACATGAAGATAAAATATCTTCTATTGCTTTCGATGCAGCTTCCTCGATGTCATCCTGCTTCAGCATACCATCTGACGGAAACACAGCGTCATTGAACCTCTTCAAGATCTCTTTAATTTTTTCATCACATGGCCTGTAACAACGAATATGAACTGGTTTCTTACTAGGACAATCAATTGATTTAGAAAACTCTTCTTCTTTTTGTTAAAAACACAATCAGAAAGTTTCAAGGCAGTATGAGGACAAACCACATTTTTCATGACGTATCTCGCATTTTTGTTCTCGTTATCAGCGGCTGATATCACTCCATGATGGAATCTAAAAAAAACCAAATACGCAAAAATGATCAAAGCGGTTCACATTATTGGGTATTCCAAATGTTTCATCTACTGCACACGTTTCCGGATAAGACTAAGTAAATACAGACTGACCTGCAATGTCATCAGTGAAGTCGTTCATTGCCACACCCATGAGATGAGCTACTTGAGTTAAAGTAACTTCTCAGCTATTCTCTTTTATCTACATAACTACCATAGAGCACATGCATTGTTACCGAGTGTTCTATTGATCCCTTCCTAGAAATACTGGTTGAGAAGGTAGGACTAACAGTTTATCGAAAATGCACAAATTAACCCTACCTTACCTCGGGGGTAAGGCTAGTAGTTTTTTGAACCACTTGACCGATTCTTCATTTAACTTTATGACTTTGTCACGTATTTATTTGTGATCTATTCTCAGAAAAATTTATTTTCATATCTCATGCCACATTTGGTGACGTCATGATTTTTTTAGCAAAAAACCATTTCTTAGAAAATTGGTCATTTTGATATAAAGAAAGATGCTTTCACAATATCATATGTAAAATAAATTGCACATTGAAGCAAACATAGATAACAAGTAAAGATGTTGTCACTAGAGAGTTTATGCTATTTTACTTCTAAATGACGACAAAAAGACGTCTAAATGACGTCATTATTTGACAAAATAACTTCAAAGGTGAACATTAACCGTTTTTACCTGCAAATTCTGTTCAAAACGGCACATTTGACGTTTTTATCATGAGGTCGTATACAAATTTCGTTTAGAATAGACAGCAATAAGATTTTAGGCCAATCTGAATTATTGATATGTCATTAAAATTTGTGCTGACATCGCTAAAAATATTGCATAATAAGTGATTACGTCAGCATAATGTGAAGGCAAAAAAAGGTTTTTTAAAGCTGAAACCTTCATACGGCTGCATAGTACTTTTTATATTTGGACTAATTAAACAAAGTTCAGGGCTTAAGAATTTCGTAAACCTGAGATATAAAGTTTTGAAAATGGCGTACTTGTTGCAGACAAATATCAAAAAATGCTGACGCCAGCAAAAGTTTCTGAAATTCTTGTTGGTTTAGAAGATGGATTTTAGTCAGATGAGTAGGTATGCCAAGTTTCAAGTCAATAGCATAAAGCAATCAGATTTTATAGCGGGCGGGCCAACTAGCACCTCCCCCCCCCCCCCCCCCCCCCCCCCCCACCCAAGGCCACAGGAGCTCAAAAAGCCCTGGTAAGGTAGGGTTAAAGGGCGACTGCATGATTCCTTCATTAAGACCTGCTGTTTCCTCCATAGGGACATTCCATTGCAAGCTAGTAAAACATCTTTGCAACAGACACCACTCTTACCTATTGAACACTGTGTAAGAGAATCATTTTTACTTGTTGGTGAAGGATATTTTTCAATAAACGCCCCTTCTACTAAAGCCCCTCCCTCCTCTACAGGAAGCGTTTATTAGTGATACACTACTTAACACATGAAAAACTACTAACACCCCTACATTATTACTTCAGTTTTGTGGCTTTTATCTCGTATAAGTACATGGAAATATGAAAAAGATGATGTTTACGCTGATATTGACATGTAATCTAGTGTATATTTCCTGGATATACATAGTTCATACGTGAAAAAAAATGAAAGAATTTCATGACAATGTAATCCATGGCCCCTCTCTCGTCCCCCTCGAATAGACGGCCCCCTAACAAGTCCAAAAGTTTGATAAACGCCCCTGGCGTTTAATCAAATTACTGTAGTTTCCTTTGATGTGGAGAGCTTCTTCACGGACGAGGCACATGATGAAATTATCGACCTAGTTGTTGATTTGATATTGCAAAATGATCCTAAAAACAGTCTTCAAGTGTGCACCTCGTTCTTGGAAGGTAGAGTATATAAATGTATAGTATAAGCAAGTATGTAATGTGTAGGTCTTAATGTAGTATTTAAGGGTGCGTCATCTATCCAATCCTCGTTCCAGATAAAAGATCATCTTCCTGCATCCGACAAATCTAAAATGGTTTGCTGGGATTGCAAACATAAATATGTTGGAATGACAACGCACCGTCTTCGCACTAAGAAAAAAGAGGGTTTTTCAGCCATAACTGGTTCAGCTCAGTCAGCTATCGCAGATCGAAATAAGCTCACCGGACATGGAATTAAATGGGAACATTTTGAAGTGTTAGGCAATTGCATCAGTATTAAAGAACTCATAATGTTTCCAATCCTTAGGTTCACAAGAGACTGTTTTTTACCATCTGCTTGTCATCGGACTTTGCGCAATACAGATTTGAATACCGTGTGAACTTCATGCGAAATACGACGCATTTTGGTCTTCATCCAGGTGTGGAACAAAGAGATTTACCTTAAAGGATGAAATTTTCGAGCGAAGAAAATTTCGCTGATTTTGCAGTTTTGGGGCAAATCCCCGAAATTAAATTCCTGTTTTTACCTCTCAAAATGCTTAACCTCGAAAATTAATCCCGCGAAATTTATCTACCATTGAACCGTGAAAATAAATTCCACAAAAAGTATGGAAATCCAACCATGGAGTTAGCTTTGAAATATGGTCGACGGTCTCTTACAGTGATAAGTACAGCATACTAAAATGATATTCCGACGTGGAAATAACTTCCTGAAAATTGATGAAAATTGTTTAGCCGCGAAAATTAATTCCCGCTCAATGATCTGTTTAACACTGACCGCAAAAATCAATTCCCGCAAATTGTCCGAAAATTTGACGGCGAAACTTTCTTCCATTAAGGTATCTCATCCAGAAGCTAATCGCAGACGTGGTTTACAAACAAGAGTGGCTTGCTTATCTAATCATGTGAAGCATTTCCTATTTATCTGCTTACTTTTGTAATACACGACTTTACGGTTTCATCTGCGGACTACAAGAGACCACCTGTTGCTATGGAGACGCGATAATTTCGAGCAACTGCAGCTGACGCTCGCTGCTGTTTACTTGGTTTTGACCAGTGAGACAGCAAGAGCTCGTAATCTGTTGATCATTTTGTTGTTATTACTTCATCTATTTGAGGAATAAAACACATTGGCGGAACAGCAAAACTAGCGGCTCATTTGTTAGATAACTTATAGTACAAGATCTTCAGTACTCACCTGAAATCCATGGCAAGAAAGCTGCAGAAGCTCTGAGAAGATGGTATTTTCCGCAGCGTTCTCACTGCTTTAGAACATATCTTCTGTGCATTGAAACAAGGAGGTTATTTTAATAACAACCTTGGTAAAAAGCAAATGGGTTGCGTTGTGCCTGGCTCAACTCATGGAAATTTTCAAAAGATATTTCCACAGTAGTTATTTTTTTCGGGCATTACGCAATCCACATTCTACTTATGGTGACGTTTCTTGCGCAAGTGCCTACTATGCTTGGTTATAGACATGTACATGCATAACAGAAACTGGCGAGTGACAGGGCAAGGTGCCAGGTAAAAGTCTTGCAGTAATGAACAAGCTGGCCATCTTAAAGTTATGCTAATTTAGGGAGAGAATCTTTTACAGTTAAAACTTGCGTGCTATTACTTTAGGGGCACAAACTTTCGCGGGCACAAACTTTCGCGAGACCAAAAATTCGCGAAATTTAGCCGAAAAAACTTTCGCGAATATCAATTTCGGAACAT
>JAOBRC010653120.1:0-10674 GCA_027575255.1 Scolionema suvaense
CTGACCATGCGTCATGCATAATTACTGTTGAGAAGCAAAATGGTAGCAAGCCAAAATTCTTCCATAACTTTGAAAGCGGATACCTCTGGAACTACAACAGATTTTTTCATGAAATAAAAAGCTACAGTCATGTTTTTGGAGGCTCTATTACTACCCCAAAATTATTTTAGACCGGTATATTGGGTGGATTTCCAAAAAAAAGGGTGTAATCAGGGGGGTTGACGTTTAGCGGACGGGGGGCGAGACTTTTTTGAAAAGAAAAATTGATTTTTAAAAAGTTCCTTTTAAAAGAAGGAAGAAAATTTAAGAATTGAATTCTGGATCAAAGGTTCAAAAACACGTTCATGTTTTTAAAGCTGAGGGAAACGTTTTCTCAAAATACAGTTTTTTGTTTTTTTAATTTTATACTCCTTAATCGGGAGGGGCTGTTAATAAGAAGAGCAGTTCGGCACTTTTAGTAAAATCACTAAAAGGAAAGGATGTTAATAAACGGAAATGGGTTGTGAAATTTTTGAAAATTTGCAAACGGGGGCCCCCTACAATTGACTGCCAAATAGTACGTGGATGAAACCATTTTCGTGAAAGATTGCTCGTATCTACATCGCTTCTTCCAATATATAAACTCCGTCCATCACGATATGAAGTTTGTCCTGGAAATGAAAGAGGATGGAAGACTTCCATTCCTTGATAGCTTACTTCATCGTTTGAAGCATCAATTTTTCGAACAAAGGCGTGTACGGAATTATTTTACAATGTTGAGAGAGTTTCAGAACATGACGCTACAAAATCAACTTGAACCTCCTTGCTAATACGTACACTTACCTTTCGGGTCCTGCAAATGCGCTCATGCAAAACCTTTTTTCAACAGCGCTTAGGCGATCTTAAAAATATCCTGCGTAATAAATGGTCGGTGTCACCAACTATAATCTATGATTACAACATGACCAATGTTATGAATGTGAAGAAAAACAAACCTTCTGAATCCGAACCTGCAGTACTAGAAAAAGATTCTCATTTCTCAACCCTACCTTGAAGATCATTGTGGGACACTCAAACACCAGCAAGGAATTGTCTATTAAACTTGCAATCACATTTTTTTTATTGTTAAAACATTTTTATGCATTTTTTTAGGGGGAATGTTCTCATAAAGAGTTCGTTTCCCCAAGGAAGTACTTCCATGGTTTCCCCATGAAAATGTCATAAAATTGCTTTACCTACTGGCAAGATTTTAGGTTCAGGACACAGAGCAGGTTCTGGTACAACGTTCAGGTTTGAATATAATCAAACCAGGTCTTCCTTACAATTCTTTGCTCAATGTTGGAAAATTATCATTTCCCAGAAATCATCAAAATGTGGCAAATACTGGGGTTGGTTATAGTAGACCAGCGAATCAGAGAAAGATTTCGATTATCTTTTTACCAGTGTCACAAACTGTCGACATTTTCCCTCTCAGGTGTGTTTTAGCTCTTTAAGCCAGATGTTAGGTCCCGTGCGAGCCTTTTAGGTCCAAATTTTGCCCTTTTTTGACAGATTTTGTTAAGAGCTTTTACATAAAACCACAAAAATCTCAAAACTATGAGCCTACCATTCAAGAAGGAAAAGTTTTCTGGTATAGGCTGAATTTTTGTTGCAGGAAATTCAAACTTTTGAAATCTTTGATCATAATTGGAGTCGAAACTGTAAATTTTGGTAGTAAGTAAGTCACATGAAATATCAGGTCAGCTTTATTTCTGCTGACGTCAGCATATTTCCTGGAAAGGCTTCAAAATTGTCCAAAATCCTGCCCAATTCATATTCTCCGCAAAACCGGAACCGCACGTCCGGCTGAGATGAATACAACTCACCTGAAAGCTCTTTCTTAGCTCTTTCTGTCAAACTGTTACTGGTGGTTCCGTTACGAACAGTTTTCAATAGGTAGATCCTTCGCTGAAACTTACTTTTGTCCCGTTGTAATGAACGATAGGAAAATTAATCCTTTCGTCCAACCGAAGATGTTCAAAGAACTTTCTTCTTCCTTGCTCCAATCTATTCGTTTAAAACGTCAATTTTTCGAAGAAAGACATTTACTGGTCTTTACACGTGGTGAGAAAGTTTCACAACACGACGCTACAGAATCAACCTGAACCTGAACTTCCTTTCTAATACGCTCACTTACCTTTAGGGTCTTCAAAATATGCTAATTCCAACACTCGCATACGGTAAAGAATAGGGTTAGCATTTAAAAAGATAAAGATGTTAGTGGGACGTACTTTTAAATTTCTGATCATCAGAGAACACTAATGGTTAAGTCAGATAATCATGTCCGGTAAAAGTATAGTTTATATGTTGATTTCACACCGTGTAACGTGCATTTTAGCAAGATTTGATCAAAGCGTCTGTCTTCTTAAAACTAATTGAGAATATCTCTGCCAAATCTCTGTTTTTGGCAAAGATCTTAGTCTAACATTTTCTGAAATTCTTTATAAGGGACACTATACAGGAGCCTTGATGTAATATACTTGTCCTTTTCAACCACTTTAGATTAGCTCTTATTATGTTTGTCGATGACAGCAGTTACCAAACGTATTCTTAGATGGTCAGTGCTCTGTGGTGGGGCAGGTGAAAAGGGCATTGTGATGGGAACAGGTTAACGAAGGCAAATTTGACTCTTATGTGGAATTTTTGGATATTAAATGCTGCTTCTGCGTATACATGTGGTCATGTCTGATATGAGAGATATTTGTTCCATGCTACGCTTGCTTTTTTCGTTTCGATATACTAGTCACGGTAGACATGCTTCTAAAACATTAGCGCACGGATGCGTCCAGTATGGCTCCTTTTTTTGTCCACTGACTTCACCAAAGCGATTTCACTTTTCTCTGGTTGATGTAGACTAAACTATTAATGAAGCACGTCAGCCTGTCTTTTGCACATTTGTAAGTAAACTCGAATCTATATTCCTCGGTATGTTTCAGTCTGGGGCAGAGAGGGGTACACCTTTTGTCCTAGACTCATATATCAGCTTTTTTATACGATAGTGGTCCAGGAACTACTCCTGAACCACTGCACTGACCTACTTGGCCAGTCTATGACTTTTTGCTATTGTGTCCTGTTCAAATTCCTGAAATTGCCAGACAGTGTTTGACAAAGTATAAGATTGTAGGTTAATTAGACAGAGTTCTGTCCAAGAGTTACACTTTCGATCATACCTGCGTCTTGTCGTCTATGCTGTTATGGGCAGCCAAGGTCGTAGTTGTGAGGCTAATGAGCACTGCATGAAACATTCTTGTTTTTCGTTAACCTGTCAGAATTTAGTGGCATATGTATGTAAATTGTTGCAGGTTGATCTCAAGCCCGTTTGTAGACTGGATTGCGATCTGCCTTGTAGCACAGAGCTGCACTCTGCTTTCAACCAACCAACCAACCAACCAACCAACCAACCAACCAACCAACCAACCAACCAACCAACCAACCAACCAACCAACCATATAACACGTGATGAAAGTTGCTGAAGACCCGTAAAATAATCCTTCAAGAAATAATACAAATTATTACCTTAGTAAAAATTTGTACAAAGCCTGCCTTTCAATATAGGCGCAAGAAACCTTTTACTCAAAGCTTTTTATCCTCATGCAATTACAAAGAACTGGAGCATCAAATCTCGAATGATCCTATAACATGCGGTGGCATAAGTCAGTATAAAAGCACACCTGTTATACGGGCAGTAGTGCAGAGTTTTGTAGTAATAGATTTGATCAAAAGAACATAAAGACTCTTGAGATGATTCTACTACTGCTCTCCCCAAGTAGGGGAGTCATCAGAGCCCGGACCAACTAGGGTTAAGCGCATGTATTATTTTTAGAGCTATCATAATGCATTTTCTGGAGTAGAGTATTATATCATAAATAGAATAGAAGTTAAAGAAATTACCACTTGAGCAAAAAGTTTTTTAAACTGTATATATGGTGCTCAGACATAGCTTAAGTATCTTGTATCTTGTAAAACACACCACACTTTGTCCTGCATCAAAGCATGGCAAGCGCCTGTACCTTCTGTTGTTTGATCTTCGTTTGTACAAAACCTAATCCTCAAAGGAAGACCCTAAAGCACTAGATAATTGCCATGCTGGCAAGTCGAGATTGCTGCATGGCTTATATTCTACCACGTACGTAAGTTGTCGTTTGTTTATTTTCATATGGGGGAGCTGTAGAAAAATGCAGATTTCTATGAAATCGGCAATGGTTGGTGGAATAGACCTTGATATTGTCACATATCGTCGCCGTACGATGCATTGTGTAATGGTCAGGGGTAGACAACTCTGTAATGATTGCGGGCATTTCCAAAGCAGATCATTTTAATGCCGCTTAATTACACGTTGATTGCAACACAGATCATTACACAAGGATATGGATTTTATCACTGAGACATTAATTCTTATGTGTCCCCTGGCAATCCCAAAATACAATGCATGATGAGGATTTGCGAAAAAGGTCTTTTAAAGTGTCCTTATTGAAAGCGACAAGTCCAATTTTATTGCTTGACTACGGTGAATGTTCGTTCCACGTGACTCCGCATTAGAAACATCTATGTGCTCGGAGTGCCGATATTACCTAACCCTATTTGCACTGGACTTTTTGGGGCTCCTCAATAGCTTTTGAATGGAAAACGCTGAAAGCATGAAACTTAAAGTACCTTGAGACTGGAACAAAATAGAATTAATTTTGGTCCTAAAAATAGCAGGTGGCAATGATGTCGTCATCATTGGTTACCACTACTAATAGGAATTTATTGTTCTAGTGTGTGACGAATGGGTCGTTCTAATGATGTCAGGGAAGGTTTCTGATGCCGATTCTTGAAATACGCACAGGACCTACCCGAAAGCAATTGGTCAGCCGTACATGCACATTTATGATGATATTGCACACCAAATTTTGACCCAATTGCATTCACGAAAGCACCTGCAATCCTGGACAAAATATTTGGCACAAAAGGCTTTTTGCAGCCAAAATCAAAAATGCACTTTTTACCACTTTTGCTCGTAAAAGCATTTTGCATTGTAAGCGCTTCAAGAAATTTTTAGCAGCTGTTTAGCAACCTCTGTCTACAGTCTCAGTGCAGTTTCCAGCAATTTACGCAAGTAGACCGAATGCCACGCCCTTTGTTCTCTAAATTAGCTGAAAAAATTAAAAAACCCAAGTCACATCCTAAAGCAAGCCCTACCACACCCTACACATACTCTAGAAATGCCAAAACATGATTTTTCAAAAGTCAGAGTTAGTAAGTCTTTCAAACAAAACCCATCCCCTTGCCCTGATTTGCGGCTCGGTACTTGTCGACCTGTTTTCGTTTACTTGCGGTACGAAAAATGGCAAAAAAACGCGCATGCGTGCCAAACTATTTTGACCAGGATTGTGGCAGGAGGCGCACAGGAATTTTGTTTTCACTAAAATGACGGTAGATAAATTCTCTGAGAAATTTCTACCGTTTCATACTGTTCTGTTTTGTGGTTCAGCAGTGGTGTTCTGAAATGTGGGAGGAAGGGGGAAAAAAGCAGAGTTACATAACTACAAAGTTACATCAAGGAAGTTAAAACTTACACAAAGAGCCTTTCACACCTTGTGGGTCACATATTGAATAATCAGCTGAGCTGTACCATATATTTCGAGCTTAACAGCATTGCGACGAGAAACGCGTGAAACGTCTCGCGTGGGCAAAGAGATTTGTCGATTTATTGCTCGCCAAGCCTTCGCAGGGCATACTTCTATCTGCTTGTATCGCCTACATCCTAGCCATAAATTATACAGTGGTACAGAAGACCAGATGGTTCCACAGCCCATTGATCTCAATCTAGTTTGGGACTGATGAAAAGATTTGATGGAAGTCAAGTCGATCAATAGGATTGTTGAAGAGGGAAAACGTACTCGTGTTAAAGGAAATGTGAGTAAGTGTCGGAATGTACTTCACTTGCTTACGGTTGTCATTCGTCCACATCAAAGGCAGTGTCTGGCAAAAGTTTTAGCTATTATTATTTGAAAATTTGAAACAAAAAGCATGGACAAGACGGCGACCCCAAAAAATAAGTCACAAGTAAGGCAAACGCATTTGCACCCTATGTATCTTGACGAAAAGACGTTTTGACAGTCAACTATGTGCAAAATATTGAGAAATTACGTATTGAGAAATGCGAAAAATATGGCGTTTTCCAGTCTCCACAAGTAAAGGACTAATGGTATTATCCAGTCGTGGAGAACTCCACGGCTTGACAACTCGGTATGACGGATCGGACTTTTAGGACTTTTTGAGTGACTTTGAAGACGAGGAGGGGGAAGATGGACCCCTCTGGTGACCAAGCCCAATTTGTCAAGATTTTGCCAATTATGCCTATCTACAGCTGTCTGAAGGGACTTTTGAACCTGTTAAGGCAATAAAATCGCACTAGTTTGGTACTCTGTAAGTTGTTATAACCGTGTGGCTATTTCTGAGTTATGATCAGATTTTGCGCAAACATGGCCTCCAAAATAGGCTGAAAAATGATGAAATTCTCAACAATTTTGCACCTGGTTGATGGCTGTAGATTCGCCTTAACCTGTTCATGAACATATGATTACGAAACAAACGGAATGTAATTGATTAATGCTTCCAGTGCACAAAAAGTAAAAAAGCAATCACTTCGGTTGGACTCATTGCACTGATGATGGCCTTGTAAGATATTTTGAAAACTTGGTGAATTTTGTAGTTATCTATGCATGTAAACATTATCAAAAATCCAGACATTATGATGTATTTCTTCGGATTCACTTTTATCTGATAACACTTAAATTTCTTGGATGGTTATGAATTTCGGACTTGTATCCACTTTTAGCTTTTAGTTCAAATAAACATAGCAATTTATTTCCCTCAAGATAGCATCCAGGTTAGTGCAGGAAAAGGAAAGAAATTTGCTCCACACTCAAGATGTTACTTCCATAAATCAGAAACTAAGCAAATGAAAGGTACAGTTGAACTTGTTCACAGCTGACACCCTACATAGCTAGCATAGCAGAAATCTGGTAATAGCGGAAACTTCCTATAGCGGACCATTTTCCAGGAGAAAAGGTGAGCATTTATCTTATTTATTAAAATGAATCTGTGTGCAGCGGACCTGTGTATAATTTACCACGTGCATTATATGACATTTCCTGGGTTGGTGGTAAAACTTGGAACTTGGTCACACTGCTGTTTATCGTTTCGTGTAACTTTCGTTGACATGGCTACAAAGCCAGTGCCTTTTACGGTGTGACCTTCACATTTCCACTTGCTAGTGGCCATAAAAGTAGCAGAATCGCTATGCAGCATGGAGAGCCCTGACGCTGTTGTTACCGATGCTATACCAGCAGTAGCTCTTCAGAAAAAAAGTGAACCTCTGCTAAGGACCAGTAATGTACAAAGTACCGAGGAAGAGCAGAGAGGTTCTTTGAGCCTGCACCTCTCCCCTTGAGTTCTGGAGCCTGCAAATGGCCCAGAAGAACAAAGGTTAAACAAAGCACTTGCGTCATTACAACATTCTCATTAGCATAGCTACAATCTTACGCAAACTATATTGAAGTATGAGGTATGCACAAACTACAGCGTGTGCATCACACGAGCGAAAAACAAAAGATATTATTATATAGTAGGAAAATCATGTCATCCCAGCCAGTTGCCATTTTCAGCTTGTCTCAATTTGATAGATCAGAATTTTGAGAGATTTTGTGGAGAGGAGACAGGCTTGCACCATCCGATTTTGTAACCACACCTACTCTTTGGAGGTTTTTTCAATGATGCATATTTACATAAGTCTGACGTTTCTGGTGGAATACGTACTCTATGAAATCGAACAAACTTGATACTTGTTAGGCTTGTGTAGCTGTAAAATCGGTTAATTACGTCAATTTTACGAATTACGATCAGATGATGTAGGGTATCAACGCCGTAGAAAATGGGCTAAAATGCAAATAGTCTTAATCCTTTGTCTGAAATTGCAGACTACAATCTTCGACAAAATATGGAATTTTTATCAAAAATGGCATAATGCCATCCCGCAAAAAAAGGATTGTAGATGATGATGTCGAAAACTGCTAGAGTGTTGTGACTTTGTCACATTTCTAATCCATATTACGACTAACGTAATTTTATCAGCAATAGTTTGGCCAAATTTCAGATTGTTGCATGTAGCGGAACCCGCAATAAAGACCTTTTTTGGGACCACCTGTGAGTATTTCGCAGGTAAATTTGTTAGAATGTGGTATGAAATGACATTGTACGGCTATTATAGTTGTTTTCCATGAGGTTTTAAGCAATTTTGGATTGTTTTTGGTTCGACGTAGCCTGCTCGCAAACTGCCTGAGATATTCATCTTCTCTTACAGTCGGCCAACCTTTGTACGCTAATGCGATTTGCTGTGTCAGTTCGAATGCAATATCCTGTTGAGTGGATGGGCCCTTCACTTGCTATCATAGTGCACCGCTTTCAATATGCAAATGTGAATCTTGGCGCGAACGCAAATCACAATCAATGCATTATTCCTCAAAAGCTACAAAATAATACATAGCACCATGCAAAAATTACATTTCACACTTCAATATACAATCTACAAAACACAAAACAAATGAGGAAGTCCATGAAGAAAGGGATCAAAAATACCCACCGAGCTCATGGTGACAAACAAACAAACAAAAGTGTAGCTATGTCCAACGCAAAGAGATAACAACAGGGTTCTGCATGTGTCACAGTGTTCCCACAAGTGCTTCTTTCAAGCATGATAATTACCCTAGAGTTCAGTTATTGCGTAAGAGTGCCTATTTTTTCCCTGCTGTTGCTACGCTACGTAGCATAATGAGCAGCTGTGGCTTCGTCTTGCATTCACAAGATCTTGGTAGTTTTTCTTACCAAGCTTCAGAATTAGTGCCCTATGCTAGCAGACCTAAACGGGCCAAGTACGCTATGTTTAAGAACAGAGTAGGTTGGACACCTTAATTATGATGTCGCCATTAATTACAACATCATAAGTCACTTCTTTCGTGTCAACAAAAGCTTTGCCTCTGCCTCTTTGCTCCTGGTAAGTTTCAAGTCTAACCAAGGAAGTTCGAAGAACAGGAATCACAACGCTTCTGTGCCACCTGGCAGACGCTATTTTTCTCCTATAGAAACAGGAGTGCCTCTATTTCGTTCGCGGTGGTGCGATTTCGAGAGGCGTGAGTTCCTTGGTTTGACAGACAATTTCTGCAATAAATCAAAAGTGAACATCTACACCGAGTTTTACTCTTTTATAGTCTTCACTATCTCAGATTTGATAAGTATTAAGGTAGTCAGCAAATGAAATCCTTTCCTCACTTTCATGGGTTCCAAAGCTGCAATCTCTATTGGGCAATAAGATGAAAGGACTCAAAAGATTGCAATCATAAGTGGGAGAATGGGTGAACGGACTAAAAAAGATTGCAATCTTAAGTTAGGGAATGTAATGAAAGGACTCGCATGCCTTGAATCGCAAGTGGGAGAATGGGATGAAAGGACTAAAAGTGATTGCAACCACAAGTTGTGGAATGAGTTGAAAGGACAAACAAAGCTTTAATAGCAAGCGAGGGAACAGGGTGAAAGCAGTCAAAAAGAATGCTATCGCAAGCGGAGGGAATGGGAGTGAAAGGATTCGTAAAGATAAAACACAGTACGAAAATGCCTGTTCAGAGTTGACCTTTTTGCCATGAACAGTGAGATCACCAGGGAGCACAGATCTCTATAGTAATTTTTTGCGACATCCCCGAACGAGGTCGCATTAATTTCAAGCGTGCCTAGACTTATTTTCCTACAGATCGCATTAGACAAGTTAGTTCATTGCTTTTTCACCGCAAAAGTGACTTTAGTGACTTTCATGTGCAGTCATTCCTTAATGAATTGCATGACGACGATTTGTGAACAGGTCGAATAGAGCAGTGACAAAGGAAGTGCGACATGACGTACAGAGAATATAGAACGGGATTTGCGTAACAGAGTTTTAACCTGGAACGTTTCTGATAAAAATCTGTACTGTCTTTAACTGCATAAACTCGGTTAGTAGCACTATCATTGCCATTGTGTTTCATTCAATTTTGCATTGCTATAAATCGTATAAGCTCTTTCTAAGGACAGAGCGTCTCTGACAGCACAGATCTAAAAGATCATCTTAAATCTACATTGCACCAATCATTTATTAATCTATTGTCATCTTTCTTCAGACTTATCTATGTATTAGTTACTGCTGAGTTAGCAGTTACGTGGTGGAACATAAGAAGCTGTAGTTATTGGTAGACATGTTAGCCACCCACGTTGTCTTACCGTTAAGCAACGTTTTAAATTCTGCTTTAGATATGGAGTATACTCAAGAGAAGAAAACTTGATGGTAATTATTTTTTTTTAAGTAGGCTGACATCCATCATATGAAAGAAAGGTGGAATTTGCATTTTTTTCTTCTTGTTGTAAGTGAAAAAGTTGAACTAACTGCGATACGTGCTCAAAAGTTTAGTACTCACTTTCTTCTGCTTCCTCGTTTTCAGACACTGCTAATAGGGAACTCACAGCAAATACGGAAATCTTCAAGCTATATGCAGGTGTTTGAAGTACCTAACGATCCTAAAGTTATGCTTCCTGAACTTGATTCCACAAGTTCTGTGGTGAGTAAAACAGTAAAATGCATTGGGAAGG
>JAOBRC010653342.1:0-10673 GCA_027575255.1 Scolionema suvaense
CGTGCTATTCTGTTCTTGTATCTAATGCAGAGATTCTCAATTAACTTTGCGGGAGTCCACTAATTATGTGACTTGTTGACTTCCCTTTGAAAAAAGCCACTAATTATGATGTGTAAAGCGTTCCGATTGAGACATTCCATTCCTCGTTATTATGGGAATTGAGAGACTAAAGCGCTATATTTATGACAGGTCAATGCTAGGTATTTTTTTGGTTTCATTTGTCAAGAAAGACCTTTTCCTTATCAACCTTCAACGAATGGGCAGTATTTTGCAGGGTATTTTACCCGGGAGGGTTTGCCCCCCGCTTCCAGGTTTTGGCGAATAAAATCCGAACCACTGAACCTGTTGCTCCGAAACTTAATGACTTTCCCCCCAACATTCATAGAAAAACTGATCTCTGCAAAAGAAAATGTTTAATGTTATTTGCAAGTGGCAGTGTGACGTCATTTTCAAGGTAAGGTGACAAATTTTCGGAAAATCTAAAAAAAATTCCTATCATCGATTTTCCAGTAGGAAAGTATCTCTAGTGCCTCCGGCTCGGTCCCAGACCCCCAACATACGTGAACAGAAGAAAAGGAAAAACGAGCCTATAACATAATCTTCTAAGTACCTACCAAGTTCCATCCCAAAAGAGCAAGAAATCTGGAAGTTATTCAAGTTTTTTCAAAAAGGCCCCCCTTGGGAACAAGAGGGCTAAAGGCTTATTTAAAAAACTTAAAATGTTCTGGCAGACTTAGCTTAAATATGAAAGTGTCACATAATCTTCGTCACTTTCTGGTCAGATCAACCATATCCTGCAAAATTATTGGATAACGAGAAATAAAAGTGGAAAGTACTTCGCCTTGAAGTAGCATGTATGTATCAGGCAGAACGGCCTTGAAGTAGCATCCATGTATCAGGTACAACAGCCTTGAAGTAGCATCCATGTATCTGACAGAACGGCCTTGAAGTAGCATCCATGTATCAGGTAGAACGGCCTTGAAGTAGCATCCATGTATCAGGTAGAACGGCCTTGAAGTAGCATCCATGTATCAGGTAGAACGGCCTTGAAGTAGCATGCATGTTCAAGTAGAAAAGAAGTAAGATCTATTGCTGCAAATGTAAAAATCCTTATAAAGGATTATTTAAAAAAAAACGACGAGAAGAATTAGGAGCGTTGTTGTTATCTTTATTTTTTGTTGTCTTAAAAAGGACTGCTACTCAGAGCCATTTCGACGGGTTATACGTGCATGCGCCCTGCCCCATCCCCACCCCCGATTTAGGCACAAGGGATGGGGGGCTATATGCAGGGTAATAGGATAGTCACATGTTTCACACACTAATCCTTACAATGCCGATCCCGGTTATGATAGGGACCGTAGGTGGACCTCTACAATCCTAGACAAAATATTTGGCCAAAAGCCTTTTCTCAGCCAAAATTAAAAATGAGCTCTGTTATTACTTTTGATCAAAACAACGCTTCGAATAGAAATTGCTTCAAGATTTTTTTGCGAGTGTTCGACCACTTATCTCAAGTGTCTCGATGTAGTTTCTAGCTATTTGCGTCAGTGGACTGAATTCTACGCCCTTTAGTCTCTAAATTACTAAAAAAAATTCAAAAATCTTAAACCACGCCCTAAAACAAGCACCGCCCCACCCTTCAGGCACCTTAACAATGTCAAAACATGATCTTGCGGAAACGTTTTTATTTACTCCTAGTATGGAACATTGCGAAAGCGCTCATTCGTGCCAATATATTTTGTCCGGCATTGGAGGAGCATCCCAAACTGTGGTCTATTTAGAACAGGTACTAAAAAAGTTAGCCCCTTAACCCTGACTTCGCGGGGGGGGGGGGCGAATTCCACTCCCTCGACTGGTTCTTTGGATGGCAAATTTATGGTTTTTGTCTACTTTTGCTAAAATTATCGGCCTTTCAGAAAAACCATACTTCAAGGCCCTCCGATTAGTACTTTGTTCACAACCGCAAAAAGTTAGACGGTGAGTGGAAAATTTCTTAGTCAAACCCTTATAGCGGTCTTGCAAAATCAAATGCACAGAAAAAGTGCACTTCACTTCACTGTCCGTAACTTTGGTTTGGTTTAAAGGTAGATAAAGACTTGGTTTATGTCTTCTTTTAACCGGGAAAGATTGGCCAATAATCATGTCAATTTTCAGTCCTTTAGGTTGTGATCTTCAGAGTGTTCCCTAGGGGAGGGGGTGGAATCCACAAGTTACAACAGGGCAATCCATTCATTTTTCCATTTGATTCAATTTTTTCTCGACACCTAACACATTAGGAGATAACTTAATTATTCTTGATACCAAACAAACGCCAAAACATCGGGAGCCTCACAAATGATGGAATGGAATCGGTTTCGCAAAATCCATCAACAAAAAGCAAGAAAAGCACAATGGTTAATTGGTGAAACTGAGCATAAATGACAAGGGTTGACAGAGGTGGTGACTTTTTTTTCAAAGGGGAACAATGGTCAAACGTGAAATTTTAACATAATTATGATAGAGCTCAACAAAACGTGACACCCAGTTTGCATTTCATGACAAAAGATTATGTAGTTCCGGAGATATACCATGTTGCCACTAGTTATGCATGATGTCGCTGGCGTCACGCTCAAATTATCTACATTTTGTTTCCAAACTACTCCACGTTGAATTATTGTAAAGGGTTGTCTCTTTCATATCATCATAAACCTAAGCAATATGCTTAAGATCCAATAAAAATTGAAACAACTGATTTCCAGAGGAAAGGAAACATCTGATTTCAGGTTTGATATGCTGTGCTCTATCATCTGTTAAAATTTCATATTTGACCATTGTTCCCCTTTAATTTTACGAGTCTTATTGACATAAAATAAAGTGCTAAGCATCTTACTTTTCCAAGTAGCCAGTTGTTGCACATCAACGGCCATTGTTAGTTTGGCTTTTGAAATGCATTTATAGATAGGATTATATGCCCAAAAGATGACTCATAAATAACTCCAGTTTTTTCGTCACTTGTTTACTGACTTTTCATTCCATATATCACTTGTTTACGGACTTTTCATTCCATATATCACTTGTTTACGGACTTTTCATTCCATACATCGCTTGTTTATTGACTTTTCATTCCATATATCACTTGCTTATTGACTTTTCATTCTATACATTTTACCTGCAACGTAAGGAATGCATTTCACAACAAACAGAAATCCAGCTGCCCCTCTAAGCATCACATGCAGTAGCAACTTGTTTTGATACATCTGTTTGACAACGTCTTGAACGGCAAAAATTACTCCGAACGCAAAAGCTTAATAATAATACCATTCTACATCCTTGATAATACTGTGGCAAATTCAAAATTACACAGCAATACATGGTTTAGCAGGATCTTGTAAAACATGGCACACAAATAGCGACAGATAAGAATTAGAAAATGTTTCAAGTGTGACTAAACCCTGCGCCCACCGTGCCACTGAGACTACCGTGGCTCTAGAGCCCCAGTACCATCGTGCTCTCGTGACTCCCGTCACGAGAGCAGGGGAGTCACGAGAGCTTGAGGACACTGATGAAGAATTGGAGGGCATGGGAAAAGTTAAAGCACAGGAGATAGAGGAAGACGGTGACACTTAGGTCACAGGAGTCACGAGGGCACGGTGGACGCAGGGGTTTAGTCAAGCTTCATAGTTTTTCAACCATGCATTCCTTTCATACTTGCTTGCAGGGAAAAGTGAGATCGGGGGGGGAGGGGGGGTACGCATGTGCGGACCACGAGGGTAGTAAAAGTTGCTCCATTTGCCTAAAAGAGGGTTACCAAGAAGATTTGCCCTAAATCAGGGTACCATAGAGCAAAAATTTTAATAAACTTTGGCCGGAAATGCATTTTTCGACGATCTGGAGGATAATTCCGACGATCTGGAGGATAAAAAAACACCAAATTTTCCCTTCGGCGCCCACCATGGGGGCGCCTCCGGGTGACACAGCACCCAGCTGCTCCCTCAACCACGCCACGCATAACAATGTGAGCTTGCTAGACCTATCCTTAAATCAGGGTCACGACCTCAAATTCTGGGAGGCATATGCCCACAAAAACCATACCCCAGTACCCCCCTTCCCCCCCCGGGAGGGAGATCAATGTCCGCACATATTCTACAGACTAGCTCCCATTCGTTTTTATTTCAAGCCGCGCATCAACTTGCTCACATGAGCAAGCATGCAGCTACTGATATAAGATTAAAAGATACACTTAAAGCAGCCCTTGCTAAAGCGAGTTTGTGAAGAGAACAATTGCAGTACGCACTGCTTTGAGATGCAGTATGACACCAAAAACCATGCAAATAATTATTGTATTCAACACACAGTAAATATTTTCTGTTTGTAATAGAAATGAGGCGAAATCGACGAAAACTGGGAAAAACTAAGAAGATTTGAAGAGTTTTGAGGTGGCATGAGAATCCTGCTTGCACAACTATGCCTTTGATGTCGGATAATTTGCAAAAGAACGTGCTCGAACTTTAGTTTAGGACAAAAATGAAAATATATAGTTCAAACCGCAGTTCCAGATAAAGAGCAAAGCAAACGAAAGTTCCAGGACATTTCTAGGAGAAATTCAGATATTACCCGAAAACCTAGGCGTTTCCAGGAACATTAGAAAATCCAGGAGTATCGAGGAGAGTGGCTATCGTGGTTTACCTTTTGCTTAGTCGATGGTATAGGACGTATCGTACAGGTGTTTTAATCGATTGTGTTTCGGAAGAAGATGCTGCCGATGTGGATATTTGGTAATTTATTCCCTTATCGATATGTTTTATTGAGAGAGAAGGAATGGATCTGCCCCAAATCTGATACCTTTTACTAACCACCGCACCAAAATCTTTGCGTCTTAAATACCTCAAGGAGAGAAATTTTCGCAGGTAAGGGGGAAAATCCACAAAAAATTAAGTTCCTTTTTTTTATCTCCAAAAATGATCAACCGCGAAAATAAATTCTGACGGGAAGGAAATTAGCTGGAAAGTCTTTAAAACAGAGCTTATTCCTCCATCTGTCCGTCACCAACACCAGCCTATATGGGACTAAATTTAGCGGGGATTAAATTTCGCAGATTTCGTGGATTTGGGTGTCATCCGCGAAATTAAGTCCCAATGGAAATTTGAAAAGGGCTCATCCAAGAAATTGTTAAGACCCCGCGAAAAAATGAACTTTTTCTTCAATCCGCGAAATTTTCAATTTTTTATCGTTGTGATTTGTCCAAGAGTGCATGTAACACACGAAAAAAGTTACTTAATTTTTCTCTATCAAGACCTCACCATGTTTGAATGGTGGCCCTATTATTATTCCTGCTATGTAATACAGTTTACGCTCTCGAATTCGAATTTCAAGGGGGATAAGGATTTGGTCGAAAGGAAGTCACTTTAATTTGTTGAGAGAAGTTCTTCTTGCAAGGTTTCGCCCCTTTTTAAAAATGTTCATTTCTTCCCCGATCCGCGAAATTAAATCCCCGCGAAAAAATAGGAAGTCCCTCATCCGCGAAATTTAATTCCCGCGAAATCGTAAAATTTCGCGGATAGGCCCAACCGCGAAATTTAATCCCATTAAAGTAACCGCTCAATGGAAGAACTTCCATAAAATGCATAAAAATGAAATCTGTAAACAGAGTAAAGTCAGAATTTATTGAAAAAATTGGTTGATTTGCATGTGGCCAATCAAGGTTATTTTATTGTCCATTTATTGTTTTCTTTTTCCGAGGAGAGGTACTATAAGATATTTGTCGGTCAATACTTCTTTCTTATCTCCAGTGTAAAACTGGGAAATCTTTCATTCAGCTGGGACGGACATGACTGTTTATATCGAAAATTATTCACATTGTGGCCTTGGTAGACGACCACAGTCATTTTCTATTTTCATTAACTCCTTCAATACAGCTAAGAAACATGAACCAAGAGATGCAAGGCAGCATACAGAACGGATTGATGACATCAGGATATGACTTGTCTCGTCCAAGTTTGTTAGCAAGTATTCTGTGATCCATCTCTACTACTGTTCTGTAATTTGTGGTATAAAGCATAATTCCGGATCGTCCAGCATTATCTTTAGAGCAGAAATATTCCCGATAAGAAATTTTTGCGGAAGAAATTTTCACGAATTGATCTCTCGAAAAGTGCGTTTTCGCGGAAGAAATTTTCGCGACTCGAATCAAAGAAAGAATAGCTACAGTTTTTCGAAGCCCAATTGTACGTTCCCTGTCAAATCATTGGGAAACCATCCGAAGATGTACAAAAAAGTAATCTTTCTCCATAATTTGACCAAAAATAATCGAATTTCACGAAGGACTTCTTCGTGAATTTCCCCTGGGTTAATTTTGCGGAAGAAATTTTCGCGAATCGAATGTGTTATGAGTTTTGGGGAAGAAATTTTAGCGAATTGGACCCAAATTCGCCAAAATTTCTTCCGCGAAAATTTCTTCCCTTAAGGTATCTCATCCACCCCGCTGACCAGAACATTTCAGCTCCTGCGTATTTTCCTTAAAATGGCCTTGACCTTATATTAGAGTCAAGGCCCTATCTTAACATATCTAAACTGCAGCTCAAGAAGTTATTTATGTTCGCTACATAGTGCAGTGGAACTAGAGAATGACTTGAACAAAAATATAACAAAGCTTTAACTTTGCACAGAAGTCCACTATAGTGTCCAGAATAAGAGGGAAAAAGCCCTATTGATTGGATCTTGGGAAATTCCATATTAGGGCAAAATCCAAAATGGCGAACATGCCCAGGTCACCAAAATATTGATTGTAGCAAAAGTTGATGTCATATATACTGCCAGGTAGGTATTATGATGCTGAACAGTATTCATATAAGAATTATGGCTTGAAAATGTAGTCGAAAGAAAAATATCACCGTTTTTCAGGAAATGACAGAAGCCACAGCTGTGGAAAGACACTTTCCGCATTATAGTCTGTTTCCGGGAAGTGTTTCTCCATCATATTAAACGGCAATCGCTGTAAGGTCTACTCATAATTCCACTATATTGCAAATTGAAAACAAAACGCTCAATGCGAATATTTAAACAGAATAAAAAGTGAATCCTGAACAATGCGATAGCAGCAATACAAAGTACACGGTTTTTGGAGGTATTTGTGAAAATATTGAACTTCTCCGTACATGCATAACACATTACATGAATCTATCATGAATTCTCGTTGATTTTTACATTTATTGACTAGTGGAACCATGAGTTTGACAGTCCAAACTCACTTTCCTTTTAAAGAAGTCATATATGATCAAAGTGATGGTGTTGCCATGGACTCACCGCTAGGTCCAGTCCTAGCAAACTTATTAATGAGCTATAATGAAAATAAAGATAATTCTTTTCATGTTCTGTGATACCTGCAGAGTTCTTCTCGATGGAATTGATGAACTAGTGGGTCAGTATCCGACAGAATGTTTCAGGATAAACCGTGTTAAATAACTCATCTAAAGTGATTATCTGCTTGTTAGATTTCAGAATCTGAAATCTTCGGCCTGTAGTTGCTGCAAGCAGAAAGGTAGAGGTCCTGACAATATTTATTCCAAATTTCTGATTTTTTCATGCCGCAATCAATTCCATGCTAGCCAAATCATTAGAAAAGCATCCTTTAAGATGTTCGAAATAATCGACTGAGTATGAGAACGTTTTCTTGAATGGAAACTTTACACTGCTTGGTATACTAACATCAACACAGATATGCTACTTAATTCAGAGAAACTTTCACGAATTTCGGCCTATTTCGCGAAAGTTTATCTCGCGAAAATGTTCAGAAACGTCCGCACGAGCAAATCGATCACGCGAGTTTTTTTCCAAAGCAAGATTTCCTGAACGCTACTCACTCCGATGGTCATTTTTGTTGGTGAGGGGGTACAGGGCCTGGCGAAATCGCAAAACGTATTCTTTTCCCGAATGCTTATCGAGTTTTCAATCTCGTGAAAGTTTCTCCGAATAAAGTAATCATCAAAACCTATCGCTGATGGTCCCTTCACCAAATTCTACAGCGGGGCGCCCCTCCCATTTTTCGAAAATTGTTTCTTTTGGGATGTATGCTAAAAATCAAAAAGATTTTTCAGGCATTTTTTGAGCATAAAAATAGGTTCCAAAAATGTTTCCTTGCCCAGTTGCGCCAATTTTGTAGATGTCCCACAACCTATAAGAAGAGCATCTCGGCTAATAAATCGAGAAGTCTCGCTACATTTTTTTTCAAAAAGTTCCCTGATACCATAAGGGGATTTTTTGCGCGGATTAATGTTCATGAGTTTTGCGAATTTTTTGCTCAGTTCGCAAAATCAAATCCACGTAAAATACAGCAAAATGATGTCATAATCTGACCAAAAACAAATACAACTAATTTTTCGATCGTTAATTGATAACAATATGCTCGGACTCATTCTTTCTCTATATGTGCATGTCAATAACCTCCAATGTCTTTCGTTGATGCTCATTCCATGAATTACATCCACGCAATTTCTCTGCAAATCCCTGATTCGCAAAAATAAATCCACGCAAAACGCCCCAAAAATTGGACTCGCAAAAATAAGTCCACGCAAAAATTTATCCCCTTAAGGTATGCTATTCCTATTTCTCAGATCTGAAAATGAGTAACTTCACTTCTGACGTCATAGGTCACGCCCTACTGCTCCCACTGACTTGAGAATGCAAGCAAGTCTGCGTGAAAGCAATCAAACAAACAAACAGTGACACTGAAACTTACACTAAAGCACGATACCGGAGGACCAATGTATTCACATCACAATACTAATGAAATTTACTTGATAGACAAATTTTCCAACACATCATTTTACTATGAGCACATAAGTCCAACTTCTGCTATGAACACACACGCTGATTTCGGTAGCCCTGCCAGACCTTCGTTGAATTCGCACTGTAAAGGGTTGATATAGCTTCGAAAATTCTTCTGCGTTTTCATTTCTCGCATAGGTCACAAAAGAATCGACAAAAAGCAGAACTTCGTGTTCAAGCTGTCGGTGGATGACTAGAAAACGTGAATCATACCATACATAAATGTCCACACAAGCAAATATGTAAACAGTTCCCCAAATATACCATTCGTCCACACGTGAGATTTCGTCAGAAAGTACCTGTCCCACTTTGACTGTGTCTTTAAACCAAGTAATACAGACATAATAACCGAGTTGGTCAAGTAAAATAGAAATCCATTCAGACCAGTTAGGCCGAGTATACCAGCAGCAGAACCAGTAACCAGTGCAAGAAATGCTCTGCAGTATTCCACTAGGGCCAGATTGCTTCGTATTGCATACGGACTGTAAGCTTCCAAGTCCTTGCCCGCAAAATCTTCAGCTTCAGCCATTATTCTAGTGCAATGTCACATCTCAATCAACTGCGAACAAAAGAAAACAGACAAACATCTCACTCAACTTCGTAAGTTTTTATCACTGGATTCAATTTGAAAACATCTAGCAAGACAGTCCTGACATTTAGGACTATTCCTATAGCGCTTTAACGCAAGAACCCAAAACAACATCACCCAAAAAAGCCTTAAAGGGGAACTAAGGTCAAAAATGAAATTTGAATAGGTGACAGAGCACAGTAAAACATGACTTTAGGTTTTTATTTCATGATGAAAGCTTATGTAGGTTTCGAGATATCCTTTACTAAAGTCCAGCAGCTACCATCTTGATTTTGTCATACGGGTACGTTGCTAAGCATTGCCGTTTCCTTAGTTACCTAACGGCTGGGCTTATTTTTTCATATAGACCTATTACATATCATCACCCTTTGTTAAAAAATGGAAGAGTGAATCCTTGACTAAAAGTTAATCTAGAGTACTTTGGTTATGAAGTTTGGACAATTTGAGTTGTACCCACATGACATCATGCATAATTAGTGGCAAGATGGTAGCTACTCAACTTTAGAGCTCAATATCTCCAGAACCACAGCAGCTTTCATCATGAAATAAAAACTGTATGTCATGTTTAAATGAGCTC
Organism: Scolionema suvaense; assembly: GCA_027575255.1. Lineage (NCBI taxonomy): Eukaryota > Metazoa > Cnidaria > Hydrozoa > Limnomedusae > Olindiidae > Scolionema > Scolionema suvaense. The sequence continues at coordinate 9,969 of JAOBRC010653342.1, forward strand.
TATCATTTATTGAAATTTCATTTTTGACCTTAGTTCCCCTTTTAAAAAAAAGAGATTCAAGCCATACTTGATCTCATACTTCCAATGTTCAAGCCTATCCCAAACACGGCAAAATTGGAAGCAACCCAAAGTACAAACAAAACATAAAATCCGTTTGTTATTTTGTAGTAAACGACAGATGTGAACTATTCGGCGCATCACCCTAACAAAGGGATGTGTTTCGATATCATTAAAAGCGCCATGACATCTACCAGTAGTTTACACACACACGCACACACATCCAGATTGATGTCTACGTAACGCGACCAGGCTTCAAAATCGGACTGCTGGGCCACAAAAGCTGGGAGCCGGGTGAGGCGGTCAACCTTCCCTGGCAAAGGTACATCAAGAAACGTACATGCTATTAGTCTCAGAAACATCTAACCTTTACGAAAAAAGCGGTCTCAATTTACAAGCGGGATGCATTGTCACCACATACTAGTCTTAAATTTATATTTTATGTTAGCTGCTACGATAGTATCTTTCATGTCAAGGCGTGACATATTCATATATATTTTTGCCAAATATCATCACATATACCTGAAAATCGTGGAACAAATCAATGCATAGTCAAGTCATCACTCTGTCCAAAAAACGTTTCAGTCAACATATCGTCAACAGAAGGAATAGGTAATCTCATACGATCCTAAGATTCTAGAGAAAAAT
>JAOBRC010653453.1:0-10673 GCA_027575255.1 Scolionema suvaense
GTCATCCAGTTTAGCTCGTACGCAGGTTAAAAGTGACTGTACGTACGTACGCCGCGTACGGTAATTGTCGAAGCCTGTTAGACTGAAATTGATGAAATTTTATGTTTTCTCGTTAAACATGTGTTCGAATTTCTCTGATAATTCAAATTTTTTATGCACAGAAATCAAAAATTGAGCGTAGAGCTGGATTCCCATCGCAAAAGTCTCATCGATCTCACATTTGAAGTTGAGGACTTGAAACAAAAGGTGAGTATTATGTTATCAGCCACTGTAGTTTGAAAATTTGACTGCCTAATGATGTCATACTTTGGCGACTAAAGTGTTTTTATGGATTAGGCATAGCAATGCCTCATGAGATTTTTTTTGTTGTGGCTGACAATAGATTTTTGCTTCAGGTGCACCTTTGACTCCACCTTTTCCCTGCACGCATTTCTTGTTTTAATGCACCATCTTCTGTAATAACCGTCAGGGATTCAATGAATATAGATAAGAAATTAGATGATGCATAAGCTATTTTTCCTGCTGCATACAGTTTGTGTTGTAAATGTTGTTGCAGTCCATTGCTTTGGAAGCTTCTTCACATAGAATGCTTACTTCCAGATGCATTTCAATATACCTAAAATATTTGTGTTAGGTAGTACTTTATAGCTGTTGAGTATTGTAGCCTTGTTATTGTTGTGTATTTCTGTGGTTCTAGCTTGAAGAAAGTGAAGCTGATGGTGATGACTCATCGAGGTAAGATGATAAGATAATTTTGATTTCTGTATTGCATATTGATAGATTCAACTTATGTGATTATTGAGTAGTTTTGTAGTGCAATAGTGATAAAAGAGCTTTGCTGCCTGGCACTTTTTCTGTATCGACATTTTTCTCTCCCCAAATACTTTACATTTGATCTCATTAAAAGACCATGATTTTCTGGAAAAGTGCTGAAGATTGTGTCTCGAACACTATTAAATTGGCTTGACAGAAACGCAAATGTTTTACATGATGTAGTGACGTGCTTGTTTCAGGTGTAACGTACTGTTGTATTATTCTTACTAGGCAGCATCTGGTTGGGAGTTCGGCAAGTGTATTGCCTGAAGATTCTGATTCACAAATGCAAGAATTAAAGAAGTAAGTTCAAACTATATCATAAAGTCGGAGACAACACAAAGTTTAAACTTGCACAAAGCTTTTCAGCATGTCATGCCATCTTCAGGTGCTATAAAAGTGTATAAAAGTGACTTTATGATATTGTAACATGGCGAACGAATCATTTATTAAGTTCAAACTTTTCCATTTGTTTATTCGTTTGTTTCTAGTGATTTTGAATTTCCGTAAAATATCAAGCCTGCCAAGACCTTTTGTCTTCAGTGCAGCAAATGTATCGATCTACGTGTTATGCTCTTGTTTCTTGTTCTCAACTTGCTTCATACTAGAGCTATCCATGCTTTTGTCAGTAATGAATTGAAACTACTCATTGGTGACTGTTTATGCTTGGAAATTTTTAGGTTCGTAGCTACACTCGTTTCTATGTACCCACCCCCACCTCAGGTATTAAATTTTGATAAGAAAAAGCCTCCGCAGCGTTTGAGAGCAGGCAACGTGTGCATCCATTATTACCTCATGCCATGCTAAGTAAAGCTGATTGCAACTTTCAGTATTCAATGTGCTTGTGTAGAGAACTAAATTTTAGTTTGACTTTTTGAAAACAGTCACTGGGACCATTGATGCCGGAATATCAGTTATAATAGTGTAGAAATAGCTTTCTCAAAAACGAAAAACTTAAATAATTGGCAACGCATTAAGGTGCAATAACAGGTAATGGCATAATGTAGCAAGTTGTCTTTGCAGTCTAATATTTGCTCAAGTCAATCATTAAGACTGAACAATTTCTGATGCAAAATGTAGCTGTCTTTTCTTCTTTCTCCAAATGTGTACAACAGTGAACTATGATAGTTTACTTTTCGTTTTCTCCCACAGACTTATTGAAAGCTTAGAAGATCGAAATTTAGACAGTTCCAGTGAGTAACTATATTTTCTGCTTTCTTGCTTTTAGTGAAGACATATTGTATGTGTGTGTAAAGTAAACAAAATAGTGAGGCTTCTGTTTGCGGAGGTGCACTCTAGACCAATTTTTGGTAGATTACTTGACACCACCTTCTTCAGGACGCAACATCTCAATGGTGGAGACAAAATCCACCGAAAATTTGATAAAATACACTTGCAGTGGAGTGAACCTTTTAAACCATTTAATATGTTTCATTCCTCTCTGATTATGTGGACCCATAAGCATAATTAGTCTGTATTGATCATTTTTTCTTTGGATTTACCAACCTACCTTAGTTTGTGGAATCAAGTAATTTATGTGTGTGAGCCGGAATATTTTCTAATCTGCATTAAGTAGCCCTTGTGTTGAACTTACTAATCTGATCTAAGCTTGTGTGGTAATACAGACTACTGCACGACACCGAAAAGTATGAATTATTCTTCTTTGATTTGGCTTCTGAAAAAGTCTCCATTAATGACTGCCTATCTATCATGATGTGTCGCATCCAGCTATTAAATTAATTTGTCTTCCATTGATTTTTGCATGTTTCTGCAGCCTGGCTAATTGTGAAGTTCGCAGGGCTGCCCTTCCTGTTGACTACGAAGGGTAGTTATGAGTTTCTTTACCTTACGCTTTTTAGGGAAAATCTTTGACTTGGAAGAAGAATTATCTAAGAAGGAAGAAGTACTGAGTAAACATCAGGAGCAGATATTGAACATGCAGGTTTGGTTGTGACCTCACCGTATTTAGAACATTTGCTTGTAATTTTTGACCTCATTTCTTTTGATTTCACTTATACTTGTACATAGAGGTTATTCTTCTCAAATGGACTGATGTACCTTTGATAGTATGAACTAAAGTTTCATTTTAGTTGCATGGCTACCAAAACAATACAATTCAGACTGAAGATGACATTATTGCCATTGCTCATGCAAAGAAGTTCAAGAAAATCTCTTATGCTGTGCATGGCTGTGTGCTAAAATTATCAGCCTTTGTTGAGTTGTGCTTTTGTTATGAGTCTTATCTCTTACTTCTATGGAAAACTCTGGTTGCCTGTGCAAAGCTTTGGCAGAGAAAAGTGGGGAACAGTTACTAGAAACTTTTCTGTGAGATCTCTTCTGTTAGTGTGCTATCAGAATCCATAGAACTATATTTTGCTTTTTGCTGGATGTCTCAGCTATTGAAATTCCCCCTGGCATTTGACAATTGCCAAGGCGCATCATATTTTCAGTGTATAAGCTTGACAAAAAGCTGCAGAGGTAGTATCGTCTGTACAAACATTTATTTATTTATGTATTTATGTAAGAATAATCACTGCAGCCTAAAACTTGCTTGCATTTGTGATTATAGTTTGTTTAACACAGCAAATCTTATCTGCACTGATGGTATCCTACAGCCATCATGATCAGCGCTAAGGCCGTTCAACATTGCGCTAGGTAAGGCAACTGTACCAAGGAGCTGAAGTTATTAATTCCGTCATAGGGCCTGGTAATGGGCCTCTTTTGTGGGTCCTCTATGCAACCTCTACTTATTTTTAGTGAAACATGTTTTGCACCGTGCTCATTTGTTGTGCTTGTTGCTAAAGGATTTTTTGCTGAAGTACTGCCAAAGTACTGCCAAAGTATACAGTGAGTAGCTTCACCTCAGCAAAATAAGTGCCGAATTAAATTTGTCTGAATTCAATGACTGAGATGTTTTGATGTAATCTGACCTTAAACCTCTGCCCTTGTTGATCCTGCCAATACTATCTTAATTCGTATGAATTGATATTGTATACTTTATTTGCATTAATTATGCAATTGGCATCTTGAGTGTGATCACTTATTTTCTAGTAGAAAGCAAAAGAAATTTGTTATCAGGCTGGCTCTTACTAGGTGTTCTGTTAGTAGTCCACTCTAAGTTCATAGAACCAGAAAGCAGATTTGCTGGAGTTATTAAATCCTGCAGATTCTGATCGTAAGAAATTTGATGAAATAAGAGGAGAATCAGATTGGAAATTCTTTAGTTATTGGCACTGGGATAGCAGATTTATTTTGGAATTGTATCATTGAAGTTCTAATCTGATGGAGAAAAGGGAACTAATGCTAGGTAATGAGTTTTGAAGCTGTTTGAAATTTTATAACCTGCACTGGCATCTGAGCAGGGATGCACTCTTACACTGTGATGATAATTACTTTTCAGAACAGTCTCTCAAGTGTCAGCAAGAGGCATCATGAAGAGTTGGAGAGCATTCTACTCTCCATACCAAATGCTGGTCCAAGAAATGGATCTTTTGAAGTGAGTGCTCAAGTGTTAGTAGTACAACAACTATGTTTATCGAAAGATGGTCATCTTGAGCATTCAGGTTGTTTTTTATGGTATATTCATTTAGGTTTTAGCTGCAGCACATTACCTTCAAACCTATGCCTGGAGTACATAACATGTCTTCTCTGGGTTTTATTTTAGTCCTGCTCTGCAGTTGATATTGCCTATATATTTGCCTGACATGGTATAGCAATACAGATACGAAATGTCCTGAGGCATTGAAAGGTGTAGATGTTTACCCATCAAACTCTTTTAGGAACTGTCTGTGATATCCGGCAAGCTGATTGAAGATCGAATCAGTGAGTTTGTTTTTGCAGTTAATGGCAAGGGATCTATGGTAAGTTTTGTTTTTTTTGGATATAGCTTGTTCACCTGTTTGCAGGGTTATAAATCAAGTAGATAAGCTGATGCCCTCATTTCTAGCACTGCATCAGGGCTATTGAGCAACTGAATACACTTGGGTCTTGTACTGAATTGGTTTCAGAAACTTAGTGAATAACAGCATTTTGTGGGAGAAACGTCTTTTTTTTTTACTTTCAAAGAGAAATAAAAATGTAGCATCCTCAACTCTGATTGGCCATCTTTATTTCAGTTTGGTGTTATGTATTTTTTATGTAGTAGTTAGATGACTCCTTTCAAGCCCAAGCCAACTTAGAAAGGCCTTATTCCGGCAAGTGATTGACAGTTGAGCCGGAGTCAAAAGAGAATGCGATAAGGCGCCCAGTTCTAAACAAAAGCAAACCAATGTTTATGGCACGGCTAATTTCAAGGCGAAAGAGACAAGTCGAAGGAGACAAATTCACCTACATAGCTGTCTTGCCCGGACTACTACGTTTTTCCTCTTCCATTGTCCCATAGAGGTTCTATCTGGAACAAGTCGTCTTGAACATTGTTCGTTGGAATCCACCTTCTCAAGCAACAAAGCAACAGATTTCAACTAAGCAGATAGTAGCTAGTATTGCACGTGATTGACACTCGACATAACCCCCGTCTGTTTTGTGCTCCTCCTACTGTCTAGCGACCATCTAAGTTATTCAACTCGAGCTATTGATTGGTAAAAGGAACTTCTAAGTTGATGATAGAATGTTGATTCAATATTTGCAGAAAGGCTTCTTAAATTACAAAGTTTTAAGGAAGTTTGCCATTCAATTTCAGTGAAACAAATTAAGCATTCAAAAGTTCATTGAATTCATACTGAGCAGAGCCCCCGCCTCCTAATGCTTATAGGGGAGTAGTTAGAATTCTGAAATTTTCAAGTGTAGACGACGAAGTCAAGAAACTCTTCATTTTTAAGGGGATGGGTGGGGGGTGTTTTTCTTGGGAGGAGTTTTATTTCATAGCTAGAGCTTGCACAATCTTGCTATCAATCATGATCAAAAGGGAAGAATATGAGTTGGTTTGCCTGCTTTGCTTACTGCTTTTTTTCAAGCATTAATGGCTGCTGTGTGATCTGAATGAAATTCACCCTGCTGATATTTTTCTCTCTGTAGTATTCATTGTTCGTTCACTTAGCCAACTGCTATTCCCTGAAAAAATTATCGATGCAGTTGAAATGACATCATTTGTAAGTTATTGTGAAGTTTAGCAAGAGGAAAACATTTCCAATTTGGGCATGATATTACTCTTGATGCTTACGTAGTTGCAGCTTTTAAATAATTGCCATCCACTTTGTATAGATGCTTAATGTTTTAGACTAGAGTGCAAGAAATTAAACTTTTGGGGGAGGTCTGAAATTTTTTTCATATTTAGGTGGAGCTTGTACTATCAGGCATGCAAATTTACATTTATTGGGGGCTCCTTTACTATTGAGAAGTGCTCTTTTCCTAGGGGGAGATTGTACATTTTTGCTCACTTATAGGAATTGTAGCTTGCTTTATTCAAGAGGTATGTGACTTTGGGCAGCACTGATTAGCAAAATGACTCTCATGGATTACAATTCAAATAAGGTATACTTTTGATGGCCATGCTGGAAAAGAACCAGATCCTTGTTGCTCTGAACTGTTGTTTTTTCTAAAAGTACTGATTTTTTCACCTAAAGTACTAACGCAGATATAAATAACACTTGACGTTACCTTGAAATAACAATGAGTTTTAGAAACTGCACACTGGTGCCCAAGGAAAGTTTCGCAGTCATATCTACCTTATTACATCAAACTAACCCGCATAATTAATTATGCTGCACCTTCGAAATGCGGCTTAATAAAAACGCGGCTTATTTAAAGACCAGGCAAATTATGGAAAAAACTTAATTGCTGCTGGATGACTTTATTCAATGTACAATGTACTATATCACTGTTACTTTCATCATCACTGCTTTCTACATTGGTATTAGCTTCTTCTAAACTGTCCTTGCTGTCCTCATGATAGTTGTAAAAATCGAACCGTTGTAACTTTTTCTTCAGTATTAATAAGTGACTCCTGCGGCTTAATTGAAACCTCCACACCCCTAATTTTGTTGAAGTGCGGCTTGATCACAGAGCGGCTTAACTTAATGCGGCGGCATTAGACACGCAGCTTAAGTTAACGTAATAAGGTATATTCTTTTTCTTTTTAGGGTAGGTGCAATTTTTTTACCTTTTTCTCCCAGGTAATGAATGTAGTGGAAATGCTCTGTCGTATTAGACTCTCCCTTTCGCTAAAGAGTCCTACAAAATGAGGCCTGCGTGGCCTATGATCTAACAAAAAGATTTTCAATTATGATTGCAGGAGTCTATTAATTCTGTGACTTTTCATTTTGAGTCTCACTCTTCCATGCCTTGTAGCACTCAAGCAGTTTATGTGTTGCTCCCACCATTTGGAATAATTTAAGCAGGAAAATCGCTTTGCCTTTATCTTTTGCCTTGTGATGCCAGTCTGATGCGTATGTGAAAGTCATGTTAGGACCGTAACCTGAAAAGATACTTTCAAGTTTTGAATTGTACCCTGTGTTCGGCATCGAAAGTTGTAGATGATTACTAAACTGTTCCATAGACTGACTTAATTAAGCCCATTTAAGTAGTTGAAACAACTTCTTCCCATTTCCTGTTGTTTCTGGGTTGCTCATTTTAGTCCATTGTTCCTGGATATCGATAAAGATTCAACTTATTTGCTCCAAACAGCTGCAGTGGAACGTTTAGCAATAAACGAAACAATGGGGCATTTTTTTAACAGTAATATCTTAGTTGCGTTTGTCCTAGGATTACCTTGGTTGCTCTGCATGCTTTGAAAGTTGCATTGCAGCTCCATTTTTGTCTGTATTGAAGAATATGCCACCAAAATAAATAATTCATTCCTCTGTATGTTTGATAATCCTCTGATTTTGCCCAACAGAAGGGATCCAGCTAGCATTCTTTGGGTAAGCGATTTGTTGTGAAGTGTGTTGTGTTTGCCGAGTGGGAGGTCGGCTGGTACAGAGAAATGTTGCTATCTTCGAGAGTTTTGTGATAGTCCACTGTTGAAAAAGACCCATCAAATAAAGACTGTAGTGTATTGCCTCTCACTGAAGGTAACGTTTCACCGCGTTTTTATTGTCTCCGGATTGTATAGTTCGAAACGTGTTTGGAATAGTTGTATCATCTTCTGCTTTTTATTTTGTCATGCATGGAATCTTTTTCCAGCTGTAGATTTTCAACGTTTCTATTGAGCCAGTCTGTCTACTTCTCTCTCTATGTTTGTATTATAGTTTTATGCCATTCGTGCAATTTGAATCTCAGACAATTTGAATGCCAGTGCATGTATACATATAAACATGCATGAAGAGTTGCATTTGAGGCATAGCGTCCTCAAAACCCTCCCCGTCCCCCTGGAAGATGAGGGGAGAGGGGACAAAATTATGAGCCTAGGCCTACTTATAGCTCATCATCAGTGATGAGGTACAGGCAAGTGGGGGGATCTGTTGCTTATCACAAATTGGGGGTGGCGGTTGCGGGGGCGGGAGAGGCAGAAGCAGTTGTAAATCCTGATGTAAATGTGGATGTTCATTTTCCTGTATTACTTAAAATTATATTTTTTATGAACCAGCTGTTCTCCACTAGCTATTGATTTGATGCAGTTTTATTGTGTTGCCAGTCTTCGTTCCATTTCCATGTGAGCATTTATTTTCTTTCATACATTTAGAGATAGGTTAAAGAGTACGATGGATTTATAGTTAGCAATAGCCGATATCATGATAGATTTGGGGGAGCCTTGTGGCAGACAGGTGGAAGGGAAAGCTCGTATGGGGGAGCTTGCTGAAAAATGGGGGGGGGGGATCAACCCTGAAGGATGCTCTGCTTGCCATTTATAAAATCTATCGCTGCACCTCAAGCATAGCATCTGAAATCATCGTTTAAGCTTTATAGCTCTCCCAAGTGACTGCTTTAAAAAGTGGATGAGTTTTTTAAGCAATGGGCAATGTTTAGACGTGTTTCTGCTGACAGGTCTCAGCAAAGTTGATGACATCCCAAGAAGTAGAGTTCACAAAACTCTTAACCAGGCACACCTAGGAACTCAGAAAGCTCCATTTAAGCTTATTGGCTCTGTATCTGTTTTACAGTCTAACATGAACTTCTCAGGTTGTTCTGAGAGGGTGGAATCCGCCACCACCCCCTCCCCCTCTCCACTGGTAATACTCCAGCTAAAGAAAATCCTCTTGTGGGCTAGGTGTTCTTGATCTGCTTTCTTATTGTCTGAAGTCCATTAACGAAATTTCTTCCTGCGTCAAATGAATTAACGCGAAAGTGGTTAGCACGATGTGTTGTGTGGTCTTATTTGATTAGTTTGAAATTGCGATATCTTCCTGTTATCATCTGTATTGGTCTGCACTCCTTGTAGAACTGTTGTCAATTGTGTGGTAGTTCTTGCCTGCACCTCGCACCATGTTATCATGATATGGGATTTGTTCGGTCTGTAACCTATTAACATTTCTACTGTTACGCTCTTTTTTTGAGTAATAGAGTGGTTTTAAATCTGAGTATATCTATGATGGAGGATGGTCCAATAAAACAGTCTGAAATCTTTCTATTCCTTGTGTAAAATACTCTATATGTGTTCCATGTGTTATTAAGATAACAATCTTACTGCCAATGAAGTTCTGCAGTTTTGAAATACATTCCTATTGTTTTAGCTTACCAAATTGATTTATTTTCTTGACCTTCTGAGATGTCGTTATGGATAAGAATGCTGGAGTAACATGATGACAATAGTCAGCTGTTGCAACTTTTAACTTCAGTTCGTTGCTCACTGAGCCATTGCACTGTGAGCTTTGTAAAAGAGTTTGATGGTGGATTAATTTTTTTAAAGTTGTGTTGCTGTATTATTTTCTAATTTGTTGTTTGACTGGGAACTTTGCTTGACGTATGGTTGCCTTCGAACTTAGTGGAACTGATATGAAAAAGACTGACTATTTCATTGTCAACTTTATGTTTGCATGTTAATGGAATTTTCTGAGTATTCCATGAGTGTTCAGTTATTGCATGAGTGACAGAAAGTGATTTCTGGCTGGAAACATTGCATTTAATCAGCAGCACAAGTTAGAAAACATTATTTCTTCCTACATGTGGCTTTCTATTAGTAAAAAAATGGCAAAAATTTCGACTTTACCTGCGTGTTTTGGAAAATTGCTTCGGTGCGTTGAAAGATCAAGAGGTTTGAACATCTTTAATGAGGAAAAAGGAGCTAATTTTGGAGGCTCTTTCCCCAACATTGGTCTTGATGTCCTTGTCCACTTTTATTTCTAGAATTTAGGGACTCTCATTTTCGCTTAAGATACATGATCACGAAAACATACATGTATTATAAAAGGAAAAAACTTTCATAGCCACGTTAATATCTATGTTGGTGAAATCCTTTTGGGCACCTTTTTATGCTAGAAACAGTTAGCGTAGCATTTTTAGCACTGGAGTATGTCTTTATATGAAAGGTGCTTTCAATCACTTTGATTAGTTGAAAAAGTTGCTAATAATTGCTAATAATTGCTGTTCTATCATCACTCATGTTCAAGCTGGCAGAGGGATTGCTGCTATCATAGTCCTCAAGTGCACACCATATTTGGTCATGATTGGCTTAGTGGTAGCTATTTTATAGGCCTAAAATTTTTATAACTTGCTAAATTTTCTAATTTACAACCTTATCCGTGACTTCCCTTCCAGACTTTTACAAGCCAAATTTTGATATTTCTGCTAGACCTACCCCTCAACCATTTTCCTAGGATGTGCCATCACATATTTTTATTGGTGTAATATTGCTTGCATTGGTGATATTATCTGGCAGAATCTGGTGCTATCTGGTAGTGCCGTTCTTGAATAACAGCTGTGTTGTAATCTATGTGCCATTCTGTGTCAGATGTTGATAGTCTTACTTTGATTGCATAGCAGTATGC
>JAOBRC010653564.1:0-10672 GCA_027575255.1 Scolionema suvaense
TTAACCCCGCTGAGGTCTGTCCTATGTGTAGCTACATTCGGCTACACCACACTGTTACTGAGCCAGAAGTTTGATGCTGTCGCATAAGTTCTGCGCAAGCTATTTTTAACTTTATGGTAAAATCCGTCCGAAGTCCCCCCGGTTGACGGTATGACCTTGGTAAAAGAAAACAAACTGCCTTTTGAGCTATTGACATATATGAACAGAACAGAAACCGTTTAACTGCTAAGATTCTACTGCAATTTCAATTTTTTTCAGAACAAGAACGAGATGTGATTTCATAAAAACTCTGGCACTAGAAATGAAGAACCACCTGCACAGGATACAGTGTCAGGCATCAAAAATATCTTTTGACTATAATATAAACCTCATTTTAAAGGCACCAGGAAGCAAAATTTTTATATCTCATGATCAGAGACAGATTTGGTATGGTAAAAACTATGGTAACAACTCAATTTGGAGACTTAAAACGGCCCTCAATATAAATGGCTGCATAAAACCCTGTATGGGTATAGCAACACACTGTTTTTTGCTACTGTATCCCATGAAGTTCATGCCTACAGGAACAATCTCGTACTTGAACTGGGATGCTTAGGGTAAAGTGAGGAGCCAATACTAGACAACAAGGACATCATTAAATTTAGAGACAGAAATGCAAATACAACCTTCTCAACCTATGGAGAATCTCCTCTAGCTTTATTTATGGCTTAGGGAAATTTAAAGTAAGCTTGAAACATTAAAACCCAAAATGCGACAACTTCAAATTGACTATACACATAAATGCAACATCAAAAGAATGCAAACCTGTCAGGCTCCATCGCTGCTATTATTCAAGGTGTTTGGTTTCTATTTAGCAAATTGATTACTGAGAGCCAAGATAGCTAAAAAAGGACGAAAATCCATCCATCCATGCCAGAAATTGGCCCTATAAGGCCGGTGCTGATTATGATTGAATGGCTATGATTAAATGGCGCCATTCCAGAGAAAAGCAAGTCACCAAATTAGTGGACTCCTGAATATTGAATAATAAATCACTGTGCGACACCTTATGCAAAAATAATGACAAGCCGCAGATGGGCTATAATAACAGGCCTTCAAATAAAATTCTTTGGCAACATAGGTCATATGACGGATAGTACCGCTCATTCTGTCGGTCAAATTTTTTTCCAGTCGGTCACTCCTCGGAATCAAGTATTCAATTACAGGGACTTTCACTTGTGAAATCATGTTATACCACTCTGGTTGTATGGAATCCACGTTCTTTTGGGCATGAATACGAGCAAATCGTAAGTTCTTGCATATATCCTCACCTCCTACAGTTTCGTCCAGTCAGTTTTTCTGTTTGAAAGCCAAGAATTACACAAAGATTGTCTTCGTAAATTTGTCGATCACGATGAACGATGGAAGGTGGCCAATCCTCAGTCCTTGGCTGAAATCTATCAGTCATTGACCGATGACCGGTGGCTATTGAAGGTCTGAACAATGGTAACGGAATACCCATGCCTACTGATGCACATACCAAAACCCAAAAAAGAAAATAAAACAAAAAAAGAACATCCAAGGTACAACAGAGTTTCACACCAAACAAATAATAATGAAAAATATGAAAAAGAACCTTCAGAAATATCCAGAAAACAACAAATTACAATTCTAGGGCAGGACATAACCACAATCAAAGTAAACTGAAGTTTTCAGCAATGGGCCATAACATAGTTACAACTGTAAACAGGCATGAAACCACAAGAAAAAAATCTGTGCCGGAAATGTTCTATTTTGAATTGAACAAACATGGGTTCCATGTTTAACACCTAATTACCACTAATAAAACCAAGATTCCTGAATATCTGTTTGCTGGAATGATGTCTGTGTCAAGCTCCACAGTGAAAATTAGCAAAGAATCACTTTGTCTAGCTTATGAACTTCACTTTTCTGCCAAATAGCATAAAACAACATAGTGGCCAACTGACGAAAAGCACTGCGACAAACAGTGGGACAAGCAGGCCCCATTTTACGAAACTTTTCTGCTAAAGCAGGAGCTCAACAACGGAAAATACCGCCCAGTGCACAAAATAATTGGTATATATTCAGAGTAGCACTATCTTTGTCCGATCAATTTGTTTGTCTTCAATCTGATCTCTATTGAAAGCGGCTTGCAATCAGGAGATCAGGATGGCATGAAGGCTGAGAATTGAAAGTGGCTTGCAATCAGGAGATCAGGTTGGCATGAAGGCTGAGAATTGAATGAAGCAGGAGTAAAAAACAAGACAGAGATCAAAATTCAACAGTCCTGGTACAAGACAAGCGCTTCTTTGCTAACCTGGAAAGGAGAGTATGGAAAAGGGAGAAAATTATCACATACCATACGACAAAACATTTTGTGACAAATGTTTCCACGTAATAATTAGTACCAGCACATTTCATTAGAATTGAATTTTCCAGCCAAATCTAAGCAAGGGATTTTGCAGGAATTAGCTTGATGGATCAGCCTTACCAAAAATTTGCTTTATATAAGAAGAACTCAACAAAAGAGACTAATGTGTCTTGATAGAGTTTGATTTTATTTCTCGCATTGACCCTGAGACAATTTGCCCATGGAACTTTGATCCCAATGCAAGTTAGAAATGTAATATTTACTTTATATGTTTGGTAATTCTTTGCCGTTCAGTGGTTTGAAAATTTTTGCCAAGAAATTTTGGCAGACATGGAACCACCCGACAAATTCTGAGCCAAAAAATGCTCCCTTTCAAACTTAACAGTTAAAAATTCAAGGTTTCACACTAACCAGTAACTGTAGAAACAGATTCCTGGTAGTGTGTGAGCAGGAATTCCGGCTACAGCCGGGAAAGTTCCATTCCTGTTTTGGTAGATGAGGTGAAAAAGGAACCTGAGTCAACCTGGGAGGAGGGAAGAGGTGCAAACTTACACCTCCCTGCATGTACTCGGAACTACTAAATCAAAAAACGCAAAACTTGGGAAGATGAAATTCTATATACTTTTAAAAATCCTAGTAAATTTGATAGTGTCACCACCAATAGCACATGACATTATCATCATTTGGGATTTCCAGATCCTGTGCTCGAATGCTAAAAATTCCTGTATGATGCAAATGCCTAGGCATTTAAACAAATACAGAATATGGAATCCCATAAAAAGTAATGAAGTCAAAATTCTTTGCCAACAGGTTCAGAAACTATCACTGTTTTTCCACAACAAGGGTGACAAATTTGCCCTTCTTGGACTTATTAGCGTCAATTTCCTGCTGTTCCTTTCCAAAGAAAGGTGAGATTAACAAATAATTACTTCCTTCCTTCATTCCTGCCTTCCTCATAAAATTGGAGATGATCCCTCAGTGCATTGAATCAAATTATACTAAAACCACACTATTCAAAGTGAACGAAGAGAATAAGCCACACAATGAGTACAAAAGTGCTATTTTCAGAATAATATCAAATCAAATTGAAGACAAAATAAATTATTCATACCTCCAAGCATCACAAAAACAAATATTTGCTCTCAGTATATACATCATATATATATATATTTATTGCTGAAAAAATTGACAAATGAACAAAATTCTTTCTCGTGAAGGCACTCTTCCTTTCTTTAGGAGAATGTAAGTTCTTTCCTACAACAAATTCTCTTTTAAACCCAGCCCTTGAATACCATGGAGTACATGTCTGGTTGAACAAGTCCCCACTTGATCAGGTGCTGCATCTTTGGTTAAAATTGTAACGCATATTGGAGGCATTATGCTTCTGATTAAGGGGATCGAAAAATCTAAAACTTTAAATCCATGTTAGAGCAATACAGAGCCATATTTATGCCAAGTTAGTTTGGCTTCATCGTCTGTCGTATCTCACAGTAGAAAATGAAGGCAAGATGAATGTGTCTTAGTTGTCAATCTCTGTGTTTTTGCGTTTAAAATGAATCCTTCTGAAAACTCTTGTCTGCAAATAAGTGCTACCCTCGAATAAGCGCCCGCTTTGATTTATCTCCACACGTGATCAATCGCTGCTATGCATAAATTCAGGAATGGGCCCCTCAGTTCTGCTGCTGATTTTGATAACTGATGATATTATATAACTTCTGCACAGCACTGAATGCCAAAGTACACATAATATAAATATAATACAATAATATAACTTACTCTCATGAAAAACAAAAAAATTCTCTCCACCAATATAACATACAATTCGAGGATGACGTACCTTATTACTTCAAATTAAGCCGCGTATCTAATGCCGCCACATTAAATTAAGTCGCGCTGTAATTAAGCCGCGCTGTAATTAAGTCGCGCTGTAATTAAAAGCCACGCTGTGACTAAGCCCCGCTGTGATTAAGCCGCACTTTGACAAAATCAGGGGGTTGTGAGGTTTTAATTAAACCGCAGGATTCACTTAATACTGAAGAAAAAGTTAGTATGGATTGACTTTCACAACTATCATGATGAATGCAAGGATATTTTAGAGGAACTTAACGCCAAGGTAGAAAGTAGTGGTGATGAAAGTGAGCAGTGATACAGTGTATTGAATTAAGTCATCCAGCAGTAATTGATTTTGCCTGGTCTTTAAATAAGCTGTGTTCTATCAAGCCCCCTCAATAATTAAGCCGCATTTTTATTAAGCCACATTTTTGAGGGTGTGGCATAAAAGTACGCGGCTTAATTTGATGTAATAAGGTGCACAACACCTTTAGATGCAATATTTATTTTTCGTAATATGTGAGGCCATGCTCTCAGTTAAGACCAGCAAAGGCGGACAAGAGACTAAAGGATCTTTTGAAACAGACATATCAATGACAATATCATGCCGACCTGGCACCAACTTGAGCAGACCAAGCTGCTCACGAGAATAATTACTCCACGTCAAGCAGCACATAGAAGAAGAGTATCTGGTGACAGTTATGTTACGTCATGGCTCTGACTTTAAGCTTTTGAATGGCAGTACAGGGAGGTTTGTCTTTAGCACGAGACAGCAAGAGAAGTGCACAGATGGACAGAAATAATAACCTTCATAAGATCACACGAAGATGTGCAGAAAGATGCCTTGGTCAACAGCAGTTCACAGCATTATTATCACAATCCTTTCTTGCATCCCTCTAACATAGCTTCATCATCCTCAGAGGAACTTTCTTCCAATTCATAGTCATTGTTCAGGCGCACACCCACAAACCTACACAAAAGAAAGTTTATGACAATCAAATAAGACGCACATCCATCTAACGAACTCTGTACACCAAATTCTAAAATGATTAAAACTGTTTTGTTTAAATTACTCACATACACGCTTTTTTTTTAATAAGCAACACAATCTTTTGTCTGAGGCTCGGTGTTGCTTAAGTTTTCCTTTTGCCCAGGCTCAATTGTTGCTTAGCTGTTGTTTGTTGACCATACAGAGGCTTAGCCACAATTTAACAATTGAGGTAGTTTCTTTAACTAATCAAGTTTCGGACTTCTGTTGATGTAATTCTGTTAGTGTTTGTTGGTTAAAAGTTAATTGCTAAATGGAATGAAAAAAGAAAGTGATAGCTGAAAATGTTCTTCTTCTGTACTACAACAGTGTTTTTGTCTTCTACAGTTTTATTTTTGGAGGCATTTTCCAGGCTGCAGTGTTGCTTACCTGTACTAAATAGGTCAGCAATAGGCTCAGATGCAGGAACGATCATACACCCGTGGCCCCAACTCATTGTCCTCTTGAGGGCAGTGAGTTGGTATTCTGCATTCCATCACAGATGGCCCGAGTTCAATTCTCACTGCAGGCAATCCTGCGAGCCGTAACACATTGCATGATCCAGTTACAGAAATCGATCCATCTTACCAAGTATTAGATTTTTTATCAGAAAGCTCATCTGATCAAATATTGCTATCGCATTAATGATTGTTGGTTAATTGAGATTGTCAAGGTACCTAAAAAAACAACTCTGTAGGTCTCAGAGGCTGCAGCACTGTACTGAATGCTTAACCAAGTAATCTGGAAAAAATTCAGAACACCTCATAAGTTACTGTTTCTTTGACCTTCGTATAGTCTTCTTCGAGAAGGCATGTTGAGTCTATCTACTGTTATATTAATTATTGGATGATCAATAATTCTTAAGTCCATGCTAAAGCTTATGACCAATCCATAACCAGCCCGCAATTCCATGCTGAGGTCCATAGTTTGAGTGTACTAACAGTGATCAGTGATGTACTGAACCTTGTTCCACAACAATCCTGCAGTGCTAATGTGAAAATCATATTTCTTTTTGTTTTTCGGCCAGTAATTCAGTGTTTCAGGTGATGCCTCAGGTTTCTTAGATTGTTTTGAAATTAGACTAAAGTGCATCACAAACACTACAAACTATATGCACTGCAGTATGTACAGGACCTCACAAGTACTATAGTTACTGCTTGCTTTGATGCCTTTGCGTTGTCTCCACAATCACTCAATATACACGTTTTTTCATAGAAAACAGTTTTCTAGACAAAGGCTCATTTTTCTGACCAAATGACCCTAACTGAGGATGAGATTTTCTTAACAATTTTGCTTCTTGAGGTTTAAATTTTTTTAAGTTTTTGTTCTGAAACTGTATATGTATCTTGAGCCCTCAACCAGACGAGTATGGTACTTGATTTGGAGCGTTTTCGGTGGCAGACAGATTTCTGTGTATGGCGCATGTTACGTTCGATACAATTTGTCTCATCATAACTTCTCAAGATGGGTTCTATTTATCCTTCACACTTAAAAGATTTGAACCCTGCTTTAATCATTATGTAACTGTCAGTTTTGAAATGTGCCTTAATACTAGATATTATGCTCAGTTTGAAAACCTTTCTGCAAATAAGAAATCAAGATTCAAAATTTTAGGCAGCAGATTTTCTTTATGTTTTCTTAGAAAATAGGTATTTCTCAGGCAGATTTTCGTATGAAAGATTTTCTTCAAAAAAAAATTGTGTAGAGCCTAATTCTGCTTTACCACATTGGTAGCTCATAAAAAAACATGCACCCAGTAAAACTGACACCATCTTCCTTTGGGAGCTATCTATTCTGGCTAAAACCATAAAATAATACTGATCTATGCAAATTAATAACACAAGTTTATAACCTACCTCAACACATCGTACATCTTCTTTGTTTCTGCATATTCAAGATGGCCACCAATGATCTCGGTCAAGTCAACATTGCGCAGTCGTCTGAGTGGTACTTCAACAGGTCCAAGACCACAAACGTTGCCAACATGCATAGAGGCAGTTCTGTATACAAACTTTAAAAGCCAATCACTCCTGTAAAAAAAATGTTAACTAAAACGAAAGTTTGTTCAGATTTTTAGTGACCTCAGCATTTTCTTTCTCGCACGCTTTAGACAATTCAGAGGCCTGCAGACTGGTACTGATCAGGGATGGGACAGGAGACAAAGCCATCATTAAAAGTCATTAATCCTTTTTTGGTTCTGAACCGATATTCAAGGCACTACTTTGTGACTACAAAAATATATTCTCTTCAATGGAGTTTGTCATGATCTGCTAGATGGCGAGGGAGTCAAGATGAGGTGGTACATGCATAATTGAATGCATCTTGATTGCTTCACTCCCAGGATCAAATATCCTCTAAAGATTAAGCATGAAGCCACTACTACTGAAAATGAAAACGCATCTTTCCAGAAAATTTCCCAAGTATTCAGGTACCACACATTCTTGACAGATCCACATGTTGGGGACATTCATAGCACGTGCTTATACCCCTATAAGCCTATAACACCAAAAATTGCAAAAATAGATAGACACAGATATTGAAATACTTCCAGGAAACTCAAAAAAAAAGTAAATTTTTAGATAAGTCCTAGCTAAACAAGGGTTTCCCATATATACCCCATGTGCAGCCTTGATCATCTTGCACATAAGATGCACACCACAAATTATATAACACTGATGAACAGTTCCTTAAGTGCTTTAAAAAAATCCTAGCAGAATTTTTACCAGTCTGAGGCATAAATTTTAACCTGGAAGCTGAAAAAAATTTCTTTCAAAATTCTGGCTCCATCACTTTTATTTAACTGCAGATTCTCACCTTCATGCAAAATTTCAGAAAAATATCCCGGAAAATGCAACTTTGGGCACGATGCTAAAGCAAGAGTTCAAAAAATCTGGTCTCATTATTTAGTCTCGAATACAGATACTCTCTCTAATGCCAAATTCTAGAAAAATCCATTGAGCAGTCAACCGCAAAAATGTGCTGGTGACGAACAGACGAAAGGACAGAAGGACACATTGCATTTTATGGGAGTCTAAATGGACGCTAAAGAGGTAGTCCAATTACCATTCATGGTAGCTTTTTGTATAAAAATGACCACACTCAACTGAAAGAGAGCTTTCCTGTATTAATACTCCATCACCCATTAATCGCTGGTTCACCCCCTAGAGTGTCAAAAGGACGAAACATTAAGTTTAAGTTTTGTTTTTTTCAATTGCTAAGGTCCCGTTTCCAGAATTGGAAGTAATCGCTGCTTTTCCAGTGTGACTTTGATCAGAAAAACAAGGAGATAATTATGTCAATCATTTCAGAAAGAACTTTTGGTATTAAGCACAAAAACAAATCTAAGTCACCTCTCTATGTGATTCATCACTATTGACAGTATGATCAATAGGGTTCCCAAAGCACACCAGACAGCAAAAATTGAAGAATTTGCTACAAACGTTGTGACTTCAGAGATACATTAAGAAAATGGTTAAATTGACTTCATTTTAATCTATTACGAAGAACTTTTCGAAGTGAGCATCCTGATAATGAGATTCGAAGAAGCGACAGTGACAAGTGGAGTGATGCCATGATAGAATAAGGATAAAATAATACAAACTGTCGAAAAGATCACAAATTAAATTTAAGATCCTAAGCAGACCTTTCTATCCATCAGATTTTAAAAAAATTGCTGTCTAAGCAGTGGTACGATAATAGCCCATTTTTGGCTGTTTTTTGATTGCCAACTTCATAAAAGCAAACTTCTAATAAGTAAGCTGAGACCAAACTGGTTGGTTGGTCTATTGTGCCGAGCATCTGGAAAAAGAGTTTTGGTTGACGTGAGGTCACGCAATGAGCCATATTATGTCATGAAAAACGGCCGACTATCACAAAAAAATGCTTTGTCCCTACTTGCACCGAAATGAAATACCAAATAGTGGCAGCCAACAGACAAAATTGAACAAACGCTATGTGAAATATAATAGTCGGAAGTTTCAGGAGATTTCAAGCAATTTTCGCATTAAATTTTGTAGGAAAAAGAAAACGATGGTCATACCACATCCTATCATCAAGGAAAGTTTTATCATTTTGGAAATAGTACAAGCAGAAAAATGGGAATAAAACCACCAAAAAATTACAAAATCACCATTTTTGCAATTTTCGCCATTTTTTCACCTTCAACTTTACGACCAACTATGGCGGGAACAATACTTTTACACAGTAAGTTAGTAATGTGTTAGTATTCAAACGGGGTTAAAAATAGGGCCCCCAACATCAACATTGATCGCAACGACCCCAACTAACCCTATCTGAAAGTATGTTGGATGTTATGACTTAATCGATGACATCAGAAACTTTTTAAAATGATGCCTCATAAATTGCCTACACATTTCTCCTTTGCTTGTCTCATCCATGTACTAATGTGGAACTGCCAAACGAATAAGTGAAAGGTCTAACTAAAATGATTCAGATTTTAAGCCGAAATCGGATGGATGTCGGCATTTTTAATTGTCACTAGTTCCCAGTTACTTCTCATTTAAAACACTGGTACTGCCTAGCAAATTATCAGCACTATTCTGCAAGAAAAAATGAATTTGCGACATCAAAAAACGACGTAATCCGAAGTTCTGATTGACTAGAAACCTGTATTAAAAGTTGCCCCGTCCAATAAACTATCGAAATAGGTCCAATGCAGAAGAAGTTGGAAAGACAGAGGTCGAAGACTGTCTAAAAACCTTTCATTTTTGAGAACTTAATATTCTAATATATCTAAATAAATCGTATTCTGCGAATTGTACTCCTAGAATTCTGTCCCAGCTTCATAAATCATAGATAAATTATGATCATTGAAAATAGTTCCAGCTGGTTAGAGTTAGGATAGGTTCATTCTTATGCCGCCATAAACATCTGTTAGAACTTCAGTCCTGTCATTCAATTAAATATCCTTCTCCTATCGGTGCAGCAATGCAGCTTAAGGTTAAAAGGTACTGGCTCAGTTGGGTTAACATTAGCATAAAATGTTGAATACTGTGGGAAATCGCAAGATAACTGAATCAGAATTTTAAGAAAATTTTTTCAAATTTTTCGAAGATCGTAGCCCAGCCAATTTGGCTCAAATCTGTGCATAATGTAATGCCCTATCTGATGCACTCACTGGCATCATCTGTAAACATATGGTAGTGCCCTAAATTGGGCTGCAAAGATAGGTGGTACAATTTGTTCTCGAGAAGGTTATACGTGAGCTCCCTACCCAATGTGGTAACCCATTTGCACAATGAAGAAATTCAAAGTCCACCTCTACGGTAAATATCCAAACTTCGACATCTGTTTCCAACTTGCTTGCATTGGCCATCACCTGCAAACTAAATCACATGGTGAGGCCATGATTTCCTTGCAGGTTCCGACTCTCCCTCTGAAACTATTAACCACCCCTTTCCAGAACAATTCAAATCCCCTTGATA
>JAOBRC010653675.1:0-10671 GCA_027575255.1 Scolionema suvaense
AGCGCAAAATGTTACCAATCCCCTCAGGAAATTTCGATGGTTTTCAACCCTCCGCTATGCGGAGGGCACGGAAAGAACGGGTTAAAAGCAACCTTTCCAATGAAGCTGTTTCACAAATTGTATAGATATGATTACTTTTGAAACCTATAGTAAGTTCATTACAAAAGGGATTCTCTTCCTTGCAGCACAGTAAACCTAATTTTAAAAAAAAACGCAAATCAATCCACCAGCCAGAAAATGAAAGCAAACAAACCAAAAAATAATCAAGTCAACATTCAATTGAGTACAGAGTTGGAGTTCTGCAAGATGGCCTGGGTTCAATTCTCACCTTAGACAATCCTATGAGCCAAAAACGCATCACATATGAATATACTGTAAAAAATTATTTTTTCAGAGAAAGATGCACAACTGTTTGTAAATGACACTTCGAAAAGAGAACATTTTCCCGGTCATCAACTTCAAGCTCACATGTCAAGATAATCACAGTTTATGTGTTTAATTGTATTTCATCCACAACACACAATTAAAAGAGTTGAATAATAGGAAATGAATATTGCATTAGAAAATTAGCATAAGACCAAAAGGGTGGTTGCACAACCTTAGACGGCAGTACATGCCATGTTCACCTAAGAAAAGCCAGAGAGCTTAAAACCTAAATGTAAACAACATATTGTAGCGTCCTATTATTTAGCACTAATATCAGAAATAATAAGGCAACCATCATGAAAGCAAACAATGATTTCTCCAATAAAAAATGTGCTAAAAATGCTAAAAATGCATCATGCTGCCACGAGCAATAGGTTTGCAGATTACAGCTCCACAGAAGTTAAAAAAGTTGCATGAAAGATTGAAATACTTAAATCAGCACATCAGTACTACGCAAATGGCTGTTTCCTTCTCATTTATACAAGAAAGGTGACTTGATGCCAAGCATATGCACCAAATACCAATCTTAAACTCATCCTGTGGAAACCGGCATCACCAATAACACTCAAATTGGACCCTCTGCGACGAGTTCCGAACCTTCTGTTGTAACTCGAAATCTTTTCCCACCATACTCATCCTGCCTAGAAGAACTGGTTGCTTCTATTTCAACAATGTCAGTCTTCTCTTCATTATACTGTACACCAACTGAGACGCCACCAAACATACCAGGAATTGGGCAGTGTAATTCATCCTTAAATTCCTTGAAGTGTTGCTCTAACACAACAACAATGGGAGGGTAGCATAAACCTTTCGTTTTATATTGCAACCCATAATCTTCAATGACACCATCTATCACTTCATAAAGAACTTTTTCAAATTTGTGCAGCTTTTCCTCATCAATTGGTATCTAAACACAGAAAGGCAAAGAGATATGAGTACCACAAAACATAATGCACAATAAAGATATGCACAGAAAATATTTTTCAACCAAATAATCTTGAAAACCATCACAATAAATACTATAGCTGCTTGCAGAAAATCTGCATTTCTCAAGAAACTTCTACCAAGTGCCAATACTGAAGTTACAATACCACTTTTTAAAAAAATTATATCATTTACTGTATTGCTCTCTGATGATGTGAGCTCAAAACTGATAGTCTGTGCTTTGCGATCTTTGCTCCTTGTTGTAACCTAAGAATCAGGTCCCAAGATGCAAACACTTGGGTAGGCATTTGTCTTATGCTACTTCCTAAGTTATCGATGGAAGTGGTTGCTGCACTCAAATACATAATTTAAAAAGTCACGACATTAGTAGACTTCTGCAAACTTAATGATGAATCATTGCTTTACACCATAAACTAATGAAATACCACAGAAGGCCAATAACAACCGTAAAATTAGGAGCATAACTCACATGTCTACGGAGGTTTATACCAAAGCCATGGAATGAAGCAACTGCCTTAGAAAAATACATATAATTGAGTAGGTCTCATCATGTGTTGGCTTTCATCATATGATCACAATTTCTCGCTATATTTCCTTATATACATTGGTACACATTTCACTCAATTTGGTGATACAGAAAGCGTGCTGGGCAAGCCATCAAGCTGTTCTCCAACAACAGAATTGTCCTTTCTAGGAGAATCCTTATCAGCTCTGCTAAGCATTTCTTTCCATTTGCTCAACAAGGTTTTGTACTGAGTGCAGATTATGGTCACACAACTCCACACACAGCACGAATGGGGCAAAAAGAATTTCATTGCGACAGGTAAGATTGGGTTATGTGCGCACAAAAGAATGTATATTATCTGTGGTGAAGTTGCATCAAACGTTGTTTGAATGTGTGACACACTCACTCTATTCTAACAGATCATCTTTTCTTTGTAAGCCCTTTCATATCACGACCATTCTTCGCAATACATATTCGTAGGGTGCAAGTGTCACGCAATCCCATGATGCATTTCACGTGATTTAAGATTCAGGATCACTCGCTGCGAATATTAGCAGGATTACTCAATCACAATGTGTGAATACGGCCAATTGAAAGAGGATCAATTAAATTCAATAAAATGTGAACAGGTATAACACAACACTACATTCTTATGTCAATAAAAGCCAGCGTACGCTCTTCTTTTTTCTGCAGGAAGCAGTAAATTTTAGCGAAGGCTTGTTGTTCTTATTTTTTTGATTTTTAGCTTCATTTGTTCTTAATTTTTTTAACAGTCCCAAAAATCCCTTCCTCGCTTTGCTTCTAGAGACCATGTTTTGTTCTTTTGTCACAAGGCAATACTGGCACTAAAGTGAAGCCACATATTGTTGGTACATGAACGATCCATCAACACAAAAACACAATGATATTTTACTTCATTTCCTTATTTATTTTGTAATACAGCATGGCTCGTTCTTAGATTGCTAAAACATTCCTAATCACACTTCATGCTCATGCTCAAATAAAATTGTTCTCATAAAACAGAAATGCTATCGTTCTGTCCAGTCACAAAACCCAGCTCCAATACTGATGTTTCATTGGAGTCCATTATAAGCATTGTCATTACATGAGTAAAGCCAAAAGCTGTGCTTACCTTCTTGGTTCTATCCTATCTTAGCTTATCACTTAATGATACAAAGAGAGTAACACCAGTGACCTCATTTATCTCTAGCTTGATTTCTTTCCCTACTTCCAGCTTTCATCTGGTCGGTTTCAATGGTTTATTTTTTTGCACTTTCGGGTTTAACAAACCGCATCTTTCATCGATACGTCCCTCTCACAAATCATTCCGGGATCGCATGACAACTGTGCATAATGCTTGAGCTCACACGGATGACTGCGCAAAATGGACTTATTCAATAATAAAAATGGATAAACTAAGTGGTCGGAGCGAACTTCAACCACAAAGCGACACCAAACTGAAAAGTCAATGGTATATTTACACTAGGAGTATGCACTCCTACACGATGGTGAGCAACACCTATCATCACTCTTTTGAGCAGGGAGACGGTCAAAGCAATAAGCCCTTGAGCAGACACCAATAACTGGGGAACATTGTCAGTTCTGCACCTACACCATGATTTCACCCACAAACAGAATATCCTATGGCCTGATGATGATGGCGTATGTGGGCTGGGCATGGAGTAGTGACCAGCTACAGTAAGTTCCAGTAATAGGCACTGCTCAAGTGCAGCCCATGTTGCTTCGACGAAGAGGACATAATCACTGTTTTTGATTGATGGGGATCCTTTCAGTTTGATGATGGCTTATTTGTCGTCACAAAGTTTCCAAGGACCATTTGGGCTAGGAAAAAGGAAACCAGTGTAATGATCACTCTGAAGAGAACCACTGTGACTTGCTACAGCAATGAGGCAAAAGTTTTTGCCGTAAGCTACAGATTCGTCTACATCAATGGGGAACGAGATTGTGTTCCCAGGAATTTTCAATGTGCTGGGATCTTCTCTACAAACACCACCTGCCAAACCAAGACAGTGCTTAAAGTTGAATAATCAAGTATGTGCCACAAGATGCAACAGAGAAATGTAGATCTGCAGAACGACCGATACAGCATGGACTACCCACAACATTGCTAGCACCCAAAGAGAAATCTATAACCTCTTGAAGTGAAGCTTGTATTGGGAGATGAAAGATGGAAAATAGTTCCTCTCTACAGTGCTCAAGAGAACACCTCCTACAGGAAACGCCAGTTCCGGTGTGAAACCTAATGTGGCTAGAGGCTATAAGGCAAGACGAACACATTTCACCAAAAAGGATATGTCAAAGGTTCGGCTATATCCTGCTGTGAATTGGCGACAAAGTTTGTATTTCCGCTCTTCTTGATATTGTCCTCCAGGCGCTTAAGGAAATGGGAAGGGTCTACTGGTGAAGGAGAAGACGTAAGGAGAGTGACTGAGTCTAGGAAGGATGACAGTATACGTGGTACAACCAAGCGGTCAGAATGAAGATTCTGCCAAACCTGTGGAGCAAACTAAGACATTGTAACACGGAGTTGGCATAGCATGTATTTCCTTTGTTTATCAGGCCACACCGACCTGGGAGAGTGGACAAAGCTTCCTTGGGATGGACAGGAAAGCAAGGGCACAAGGATTGAACCTTAGCAGGCTTCGATGGCAGAGTTTTTCTAAGGGCCTTGACCAGATGGAGCAATCCCTATCAAACAAAACAGAAAATCGTCCACGCAGAATAGGAAGAGCTAATCATACACGCTAACAGCGCTTTCAGAAGAAAGACTAAAATATTGACAAGACAGAAATTATTATTTTTTACCTAGTAAAAGACTCCCTTACACATCGCAGTAGTTGTGCTACAGATTAGAACGCCTGTTTACACATTAAAAGGAATATCGAGGACACCAAAATGACATCTGCACTCAAAGAAAGAGCATTTGCGCAGAAGCCAATAGTATCAGCCTGCAAACAGCAGTCGTGGCATTCCATACAATAAAGTGCTTGAAAAATAGCTGTTTTCAGACCTGATGCATGGGCCAGATCATGACTACAATATTACTATTAAGCTCTGAACAAAAAATTACAAAAAGTAAACAATAAATCTTTAAATGTTTTGAAAGAAAACTAAAAATTGCCTTTTTTTGAAAAAATGCCACGCCCAAGCAAAACAAGAGCTTCCCTGATATGAAACATGATTATTACACTACAACTACGCGGTTAAGTTTTGCATAAAAAATTATGAAAAAGAAACGATCGTATCTTGATCTGTTTTGTAAAAGTCCAAAAAATGGCCTTATTTGAACAAAAACGACAATGCCCAAGCCAACAAGAACTTTTCTAGATATGACACATGGCGCATGCTATAACTATTATTGCTCTAAAGGTTCCCCTCAAAAAGTAATGAATGGATCTTGAAACATTTAGGAAAAACAATAAAAATGGTCATTTTAAGGCAGAAATTGCCGGATGCAAACTGCACATCAAACTTTTTTCAAACTTCCAGCTCCATCACTTTTCTTTGATTACGGATAGTCACTACCTGCAAAATTTCAGAAATATACAATGATTGCCCATGAGGGGAAAATGAAATTAATGGTCATGGATGGACCAACCCACCAAACTCATTTTATAGGACTCATTCACTAGAGTGGAAGTCCAATATTCCTTCATAATTTAGAAAAAATTAGACTAGTACGTGTCTCTCTCTGCAAAACTATCAACAAAAGTTAAACAGAAAGCACAACTGACAAAGCCTATTCCACTCAAAGCAAATGAAAAGAGAGACTAGTGAATATTGGCAATCATCGCAATCTGAGTATTGTCATTAAAACTCAAGGGTTCTGCATAGCAAATTCTTCTACCCTAGCTCTGCCGCCCATCGACAATCAGCTTGTGTCAATTCAAAAGTTCAAAACCCTACCTGCAATTTCCCCCTCGCAAAATCAGTGAAACCGAAAAGGGCAATCATTGGAAGAATATGTGACAGGGGAAGTGTGATCAGGGTTGCCACAGAAAATTGAAAACAAAATTCCCTGACTTTTCCCTGACCAAGCAACAAAATGCCCTGACCATATGAATGTTTTTAGGAGGCTTCCAGGGAAAGGATAGAAAACTGTACAATTTTACGTAGTGTCAGCATAGAGCAAAATGAAGCTGTTGCAGGTTTGGTATAGCAATGGCAGGCAAATATTTGTATTTAGTGCCAACCGCGAAATCAAAATGCCAAAAAATTCCAGGTTTCTAGCATAAAAAAAACTAAATTGAAATGAAAATTCGGGTTTTAAAACACAAAACATTTTCTTTGCTTATAGTTCTGAATATCCATGTACAGTAAATAGAGTACAATTTACAAACTACAAGCTATAAGTTATACACTACTCAAAAACAATTAACATTATGAAATGGAGACTTTTTTGTTTGCCTGGACAACTTAACTGCAAAATGAAAATGCCACAGAATGCAATTTTCACCAAAAAACCGCAATAAAGTACTTCCAATTACTGCTAGATCCACCCATTGAAACTGTGAACATTTCGTTAGAATCCAAAGTACTCCTAGAAGCATTGAATTTGGTGAGAATATCATCTACTCTTGAGTGACCCCAGAACTTGGAATCCCAAAATCGAAACTTGCTGCTCAATGGTATCCCAAAACCAGATGATCAGATCCATTTGGACTGGTCTGTTTTGTGCTTTTTAGGCTCTCATAAAAGACATCGCAAAATAGGTACTACAGAAAAAGGGCCTAAGTCAAATTTGACAAGATTGCAACAGCTTTGTTTGGCTCATCATTTGAAAGTCACGCACTCGCAATCTGACTATCAGAAAACATAACCTGAAACAAGTGAGATATGTCCTTTGTAGAATTAGCAGACCAGTCAAAAACCACACACTTCAGTGCCCACCTTATATCTGCTTTACGTTTGCCAATGAAATCGGTCAGCTTAAGACAAACTGCGGAGTTGCTTATTGGGTATATATTGGTAGAGATCCCGAACGGCTCAACAGGTTTCCCAACAGGAACTGGCTTGGTTTGGAAAAGGCATGCAGCGGGTTTTGAGTTTGTCACATGCTTCTTCCCCAGTGTGACTTCAATGCTCGTCCTACAACGTTGGACAAATCAATTTTCTTTCCATATTTTTTACAATAGCCTACTTTTGCATCAGAACAGAGCTGCAACCAGCTCTTGTACCCATCCATTCTCAGTAAGACTTTTGGAAAATATGCCTATTTCGGAGACATCTGCAGACCAGACTACACTGAACTGCTATCAAAATGAAAGCAAAAAGAACGTGAGATAGCACCACAATCCCAGACTTTCCCCTGACTTGGGTAATTTTTAAACATTTTTCCCTGACTTTTCCAGGTTTTCCCTGACTTTCACCAAAAACATCATTTTTCCAGGTTCTCAAGGTTTCCTTGTGGCAACCCTGGTGATAGAAGCAATAGGATTCTGCAAGCAAGAATGCCTGCGCCATGCACTAGATATTTGATTAGTGTGACAAAAATATAGTAGCAGTGCCAAATTTCACTAGTCCCTCTGTCAAATACTACCCATCTCTGACTATCAGCTGGGCTGACATGAGAAGTGAGCCAGTCAGATGATGTCGCTACATTACACTACTGAGGTTCTTCAGATATAGGGACGTTACTCTAAGAAACAATGGGCACAATGAATCCTTGGCTCTTCATCACAAAGATGTAACTTATGTTTTTCCATGTATTTAAAGGAAAAGTACCTCACATTTTGTTTTCAAGCGGATTTCATAGTCATATTGCCAAATTTATAAAGAAGTATACTTTTTCTTGCACTATAAAACACTCAATCACACTCATCAATTGAAGTCCTGCATAATAAATGAGCCATATCTCAAGTCCCCGGACTCCGCCCACCCAGACATACACCAGACTAAGAACACACAATCAAGAATTCACTACATATTGCAGCACTGTTGCGTAGCGTAGCCCACTAACCTAGAGCCCAGTGCCTACTAGAACAGTGTGTGAGTGAAGCAAGTGACATCAAAGAGTCAGGAAGAAAGCGCAACAAATCGCAACGCAATGCCAGGTTTTACAGTTCAGACTTCACAGCCTACCTCAAACCTTCGTCATATCCAGCACATGCACTCAAACCAAAGCTATGAGCACAGTTCCCAATGGAAGCAACTAACCAACCATAAATGAGAGAATGCAACAGCAATTTTGGATGATTATCCCATAAACATCTATTTCACAACAACAACTGGACGCAGTGGCTAGAACTTAATTTGACTTTCACACTGGAGGGCAAATTTATATTCCGGGTGTCTTTTTGATGACAGGTACGGAAAAGCAGCAACTACAATGATGGCCTTGGTAAAGAATATCTATAACATGTCAAATGATACCTGTGGTTACTATGGTTACTACTGTTTAGCAAAATTAGCTGATACTAAGTGGGGTGATGTAAACATACTTCTGTGTGAATACTAGCCTTCGTACAAGATCCAACGATTGAGAGATCGTATAGGGTCTTTGCATCAGCGCTTGTTTTGCCATCCTGCTCCAGGGAATAATTCATAAACGGCTGGACAGCAAATTGTGCTCTGATGCAAAGAACCATACGACAATCAAAATCATGAAGGGTGTTGTACAAAGGCTATATGTGAATACCTGCTAAAGTAGTACAACTTGCCCAAAACTGCTTATCAGGAAATCATAAAGGTGAGCAAACTAACAAAGCAAAAGGAACACATCCGGAACTCCAATCTTGAACTAGTGATAAACATTTTTCGGGAAATAATAAACGGTCTCACACTATTGCAAGTGAACATGACCATGGAATTTTTTTAAAAATCTCTAATAACTACAATCTTCTATCAAAAATAACTGACCTGAAGCAGGAGTCTATGAGATTTGACATAGCATTGTGTTGTCTATTACATAGCTGCAGCTGCTAAAAATTTGACTCTTTGAATGCCAGACGTATTTCCCAGAAACAGCAAACAATGGAACCTTAATGAAACTAATTTTTGCGCTTTTTGTAGTTTTTTGCCAAATTCGGGAAAATTTGAACCTGCGAAAATGTTTACGAGCTCGAAGACGAGAAAATTAATTCACATTAAAAATTAAAAAATGCTTCGAAAACAGAAAAATCGAGCACAGATTTAAAGCCATATTTGGGATTGTATTTGATCCAACTATCTAATCTAAAATTACAACATATGTATCATTTCCATTGTTTTTCTCTTTCGACTTGTACTTGCTGGCTGTATGAAACATGTCTCAGGAAGACGTAATCAATCTTTTTAAATAGAAGTTATTTTTGTAATTTCACTAACTGAGTTTCGATTTCACTGGTTTACAAGACAATCAAGGAATAGAAAATTTTTTGATTTCTTTTTGAAACAAATAATCACATTTTGTCCAACTGTGAAAATTAATTCCTGCGAACATTTTAAAATCAATAGAACCGCGAAACATAGTTTCCGCAAAACGCATTTTCTTAAATTTTTCTTTTGACCATGAAAATTAGTTTGCGCACAAATTAGATCCATTAAGGTTTGTCGCCCAGGTTGTGCCCGAGCACGCAACCGATTTTACCCCAAGCAGCCAACCTCTGGCAAAGCATAGCTGAGAAATCACCTATCTTGCCTCTTGAAAAGCGTCCAAAGACTCATTGAGAACGCAAAACATTTAGCTCCAATAGACAAGCTCCAAACTACCGAGCAGCCAGTACCTTTGCGTCATCCTAGCTATGACGACGTACATTATGTCTGTGGCTGTTGGAGCACATGCTGTTGAGACCCCATTCACAGCATGGAGCTTGGCTGCAGAAAACGTACCACCATGAGGGCGCATATGCTCGTCCTTGGCATTCAAAGGGTTAACACCATAAAATAACAACAAGGTAACAAACTAATTTTCAAATATTTACGCCTAAGCCAGATGACACATACTACGTACGATAACTACCAACGCCCTCCAGCATAACTTTCGAGATTACAAACGAGTAATACACAGATGTTCAAATGTTTTTTAAAAGTACTTAAGAAAGGCCAATTTTGGACTGATCTCTGGGTGCACAACGCTTAAGACATAGTGTACAGAGCTTTTCAATGCCCCCAAGAAAATTTTTACCCCCCCATAAAAAAAATTGTCTACCCATTTTACCGTTCCTTTTTCCCATAACCAAGAACAGCCATAGAACTAAAAATGGCAAATGTGAGTAATCACAGTTAAGGATGCTCAACTACAGTACAGGGCAAAAATGGCCTACCGTTTTTATCGAGACTCGATCGAGTTTTTATCGAGAAAAAAACAGGAAAAAATCGTGACAGGATCGAAACGGAATCTCGATCAGGATTTGCTTCTATTCAATTACTAATTGCCCGGATCTCGATAGTATACCGATCCTTAATTGCTTTTTCCACGATCGCGATCGCCTATTGCTAATTGTTACCTTCAACGGCATTTGCTGTTCTGCTTATGATAATCTTCCACTTACTGACTTTTTCCGGCTGTTTTTGCCAAAGAAAAGCGAAGATGTTTCCCGTGTTTTTTTCTCCCACAATTCTCGGTGCTTTCTTTTAATCTTAGGTACATAGATATGGGTTTCACGCTATTTTTTCAAGTCACTTTGTCTATGCAATCATATCTTTCCTAGTGCTTTTGTTCTGAACGGGAATAGGGAACGGTGAATAGGTATCTGATCACAAAGTTCAGGGTTTCTCACCAATGTCTTGCCAAGTTCAAAGTCAACTCAATGTGAAACAAGCTAACTTCGCGACTCCTGGCGTGTTCAACTACC
>JAOBRC010653786.1:0-10671 GCA_027575255.1 Scolionema suvaense
GCGAAATACAAAAAATTTCGCGAGCGGGCTGATTCGCGAAAATTTCTGGACGCGAAAATTTCTGACATTAAAGTATATTTTTGACATTTCAGACTACATTTTTACTTCAATTTCCTTACGTGGAAAGAACTTTCAATAGAGGATACATGAGACCCATAAGAAATCCACGAGTAGAAGAAAAAAATACATTAAATACCTGTATGTCCATCTTTCAGAACAGTTGTGATTACTTTTTTCATAAAATTTTCCATAAAAAAAAACAGATTCTACTGCTTTTTCTTTGAAAAGTCAGTATATCATCATCCTATTCACTTTTAGATTTGTTCAAAATCATGTAGGCAGATTTGAAGTCATTTGCTGTATGTCTTTCTACATGAGAAAATTTCACGCAAAGAAGTCATATAGCAAATGCACTTATACGGTCAGCCGCATCTTCAATGCACTCACTACAGAGGAAAAACCTCCAAAACTTCCACGTTATAAACTTTCGGACAAAGGTGAAAAAAATCAAATTTTCGGTGCAAGAAACTTTTGGATACTGTTTCGTTCGAAAGTTTGTTACACCAAAACTTTTGAGGATTAATGTACACTTTGTTCAGAATGGCCTTACCTACCCATACTAACCTAAGCTGATGAAAATATCTTCCTAAGTCGCATAAGAGCTTTAGAGGAATCACACAGATAAAACTCCCATGGATTGCTGAGATGCGACTCTCAGAAAGACTGGTATAGCAAATTCCAGAACCCAGCTAAATTTCAGAGCCCAAGCGCCTCTTCCAAGTATAGCTCAAAAGTAAATATATTATTTTAGACCTAAGTGTTTCAATTGCGAATCACACGCATTCTTGAAATTTATTTGGGGTATCACAAATTTATTTAACTGCCTAGAATTTCACATCATCCATGTTTCTGGTAGAATCTTTACGTTTTTGTGAGGACAATCTTAACAAAGCATATCAGAAAACAATTCTCGACAACTCTTGCACTGTACCAATCAAGGGGATTGATCTTTGCGTAACTTAAACACGGTCTTCTGTGAAAATAAGTCCTTGTCAATTTCAAAATACAAAAACGAGGGAAGAATTTGTTGTCCCATCTTCCATTTTTTAAAAACACCATTCGAGATCATGTTCTTCCACAATTCTTGCGAAAATTATGTAACTAGCTGCTAAACAAAATTGTGCCCAATTATTAGTCAATTGATTTCAGGTATATCCTTCGAATATACTGACATAAAAAATACTTAACAATTATGAAACGAAGTAAATACAGTCTAACTTACTGAGTCTTTGATTCCAGTGAAAGAATGACAGAGCCACCTTCTCGAAGTTCCGTCACGACTGATGTATGAAAACAGTTTCTCATCATGAGGATCGGGCGTGCAAAATGATACTTTTTCTATAACCTGGTCCAATACGAGTGACTGAAAGGAAATCAGGTAACAACAATGCTAAATTGAATGGGAAACACTGAAAGGAAACATTGAGGGAAGGTTTTCACAGAACTTTACTCAATTCAAAAGAAAGTACCTGGTGCAATGTTTGACATTCGAATGCAGGTCTGTCTGCATATGCATTCACATGACGTCTATTCGAGGGCGTTTAATAGAGGGGGCATTTACTGAAAAATCTCCTGATAAGGGTGGGGGCCTTTATTCGAGGGGGCGATTAATCGAAGCCTTGCAGTATGCATTCACATGAATAACACCTTTCACTTCCGTCCAAAAGTTTGATGAACTCACTAATGAAATCCAGGCACTAGAAATGCTACAAGTAGTAAATGTAAGCCACGACAAGTCAAGGTACCCTTCATCTTAACAGAACTGCTAACTACTACTAGGAAACTCTGGCCCAAGATCACAATTACGATCTACTAAACTTATCCCTCCGTACAAGGCTCAATATGTCAAGGTTTGATCAAGTAAACATATACATACAGTCAAAAAACAACAAAATTAGACCATGAGCACATAAATCATCAGCATTTGCTAGTAGTGATGCATTGTTGTTTGACCAAGGACAGCAGGTTGATAGTTAGAAATAGCAAATGTTGAAAGACTTATCTGTGTGCACAGGGCCTTGTGAGCACATAGCATACAAACCTTTGTTTCATCATCAATAACTCGTAGGGTGTCTTCAGTAACCCATAATGTTACTCGCTGCTTCTTCCTGCCAGCTGCACTCTGAAAAGTAGAAAGAATTGTATGGAACAGGAAGCGCATGGATTCAAGACACCCAACCGCGCCACCCATCTGATGGTTTATATCAGTGCAACACAGTGTGGCTCCTACCTGGCTACCCTAAGGTAATTTACTTTTGCAGAATTAATTTCTGCGGAACTATTTTTTGCAACTGAAGGGACAAATCCGAAATACTTGGAGGAACTAATTTTTGTGAGTGTGGTAGTCAGGACAAGAGTTTGTGAAAATCCAAGGTCTATAAAAGTCATCATATTTGCCTGCCTTTCTTCTGGTCTCCTTTTTTTCTATTTCTGAATTTTGACTACTTTTGCGGAACTAATTTTTGCAAATGACAAATTTGATGTGTTTTGCAGAATCAGTTTTTGCGAAAAGTACCTAAATTTGCAAAAATGAGTTCCACAAAATTATTTACCTTAAGCTAGCAGTTGCCATCACACCTTTATGTCACTATTTTAAGACTCTTGTGCATTTTGTTGGGCAAGTATACCTTCATAGAGCGGTATAGTGTTCACAGTTATGTAATTCTCCTTCAGTTGTCATATATGACACTGCTATTGTTTTGTGACAACTTGTCAGGTATGACTTTGCTATTGATTATATGATCTATCAATTGTCAGGTATAACATTGGTATTCATTCTGTCAGTTATGATACCATTGCATCATTGTTCCAATCAAAGAAAAGAGGTCTGACAATGGTCCTCAATAGTCAGGAAAGAGCATGATGTGGGAGGGGGAGGCTGCTGCATTGTGCCCAGACTTTTAAAGTCGTAGTTTTCCGCCGGCCGACTGTCGATGCACAGCCTCAACACTCATCAGTTCTTGAGACTTACCTCTGAATCAATGATTTAAACCCGAGCTATACTTCATAACCCATATCTAAAATACTAATCCTCCAACAGATGCTTTGATTACAGTATCAGACATAAGCAGCAGTTTCAAAAATATCCATGCATAATACATCTGCCTAGGGAGTTTCCCAATTGTACTTCATGCTTAAATAAAACAGAGCATGTCGGGGTCTAAGTATAAGGTATTAACTTCTACAGATAACAGCATGATTATGAAAATCCCCGTTGAGCTGGTAATAAAAAACAAACACCGAGATCACACTGATCATACTTTCCCTACACAAGACTGACACAGGATTTTGTACAGAGCTTAGATATAAACAGGCAACAACCTGTCAATCAGGGAAGTTGTACAAAGTGCTGCATATAGCACTTGCACTGTGAGGCTTTCAAATTCTCTGGAAGAGTTTTACATAATACAATTTAGAGTCGGTATACACAACTCTGAAGTCCAAACTCTCAATCTACGAGGATTTTGTTCCTAAAAATATTGTTCTGGTGACTGAATCTCCCAAAAGAGATGGCACTACTCCTGGTAGGTTTCAAATAAACAGTGTTACAACTAAGACATCTTTACAATAGATGCTTTGTATTTTGTTTGAGATATTCCTACTTCTAGGCAAAATTTGACCTAGGCCATCCGTAAAAAAGTCTGTGTTTCAGACTACCCGGCTGGTCCCATTTTCCGAGAGAAAAAAAGTTGTCCGACCGGCGGAAGCTCTGAAAACACCATCATGCCTTTGTTAAAATTATTCTTCTGCCCCACAGTTCTATTTTCACATGCAATTGTGACATTGTCCAGAGCAACAACTGCCTCACACAAAAAAGGTAAGTTGTATTCCGGTTGGACTATTTCATCAAAAATGTTTTTGCGGCCAACCGGTTCTCTTGAAATTCTGTTGACCGGGCAGTCGGAAACAGAAACTTTTTAAAGGATGGCGCTACATACAGTAGCTCAACAGGTCTTCCCCAAACTAAGCCTGGGTAGTGTTGCAATTTTTTTCATAAGAACCAGTAAATTTGAGCTGAGGTCCACTGCTCTCATTTTTTTTCTGATTTTCAGCCTTAGTAGTTCTTTACTTGTTCTACAAGACAATACTGGCTTCAAGTGTGGCCATCTCCAACACAATTTCCTTCTTTGCAAAAGAAAGATCTATTCAAATCGAAATAATTAAGAGATTTCACTTCAACCCTGGTACAGTCATAACCTTACCACAAAATTTACCAAAATACTGATCATAAAATAGTGTTCCTGTTCTTAATTTTTGTGACAAAGCTCAGCCAGTATTTGTTCTTAGATTGTTCTTGATTTTTAGCAAATTCGAGGTTTGTTCTTATAAAAAAAGAGTGTATGACATAACACAACCACTCTTGACTATTTTACTTATGCTCAGGGTACTTTGCTGCACATTTTTAGGTGTCAAAATAAGCATATTGGGATGGGGAGTTCTTTGAGCAGGGCATATTCTAGGGTAGTAAGGTAGCATGCAGATTCTGCCCTAAAAGGTTAATAGTGAAGCCTCGGGCCACAAATAATCGATCTGTTGTTTTGCGTAGGCGCCCACATGTCAAAAAATAGCCGCATTGAGCAATTTTTGGATATGATTTCAGCATGAAGTCCTTTTTCCCCAAAAAAATAGCTAGTGTTTGTACGTTGTGATATGGTCATTTGCCCTCATGTGCATTCGAATTGTTTTTTCTTAGAGTAGAACCCTAGCATCATCTTAAACAGCAGTGAATTTGAATGCCATCGGAGAGTTTATATATACTAAAGCTATGAAAGAAGCAGTACCTGTAACAATTTTATTCAGCTATCAAAGATCTGTGTAGTGAATATGAGATAAGACGCTGTATCAAAGGGAAGGTGGGAAGTGAAACTTCTTGCACGTCAAGCTATTTTTTACATGCAGAAATGCATAAGAAAAATACCGGGCACATGCTAATTTTTAGTGGTCAAAAAATGTATTCCGTGTCAGGTGTAGGCATGTCGATGTAAAACATAAAATCAATTCTACGTGGCCTAATAGGGCAAGTTTGCATATGCAGCACAGTATTTTTGAAAAAAAGGCATAAAAGGGCATAATTTCAACCGATTTCCGAGGGCATTGTGTGCGATAGTCAGATGCAAATGAAAGCTAAAAAAATGCTCTGTTGAGGGTAAGCAACAGCATGCCTGGAGAATTTTGGTGTGCACCAGCATGCACAGGTACTATAAGCAAACTTTGCATAAGTAGCCCTGCAGATGAGGTTATAATGCATACTTTGTCTGTGGCTAAACCGTCAACGCTACAGAAGCATCACAAGATAAAAATTTATTCCACATCATTTACAGCAAAAATATAGTGACAAGGTCCCATGCAATAAGTTTGATTCCTAAGACTGATCTCTTATGTGCTTTTCAAATATTGAAATGTTAAGAACTAATGTTTAACTACTATCTGACACAGAGTTGACTTACAGTGATCTTCCTGACAGGCAAGTAGTGTTAGGAAACAGATTCACAACGCAATTAAATCACAAAACTAGTACATGCAACAACCATTTCTTCCTATTGAGAATTAATGTTGATGAAGTTAAAGCAATATACCACTCTAAAACCATATTCCCCATGGTGGTAGATCTTGCAAATACATCAACACTGGTTTTTATTTGAGTGAAAAATCTTCATTGGTTCTCACGCAGTGCGACTGGGGGGAATGGGGTATGGGGTCTTGGAAAAGCACTCAAAAGAAGGGGAAAGGACTTTTTTGTAAAAAGAGGGCCAATGGCCAAAAGGGGGGATATATACATATAGTTCATCTGCTGACCATCAAAGTCATAGATAAAACGTTTTGCAAGCATTTTCAAAACCACGGTTCTAAAATCACTTGATGGCAGTTAAGTCTCATTCAAAACAGAAAGAGGCCAATGAAAAATAGAAGTTTCCTTGAGCCAGAAAATGATGTGAAAAGGATGGGGATGGGACAATTTTGAAAAGGGGGGGGGGGACATGACTTACTAAGGGGGCATGAGACCCCTCTGCACCTCTGAAACATCAGTTGCACTAAATCAGCATTTTCAGTGCTTTTAAGGATCATAATACTAAAAACTGACAATGAATTTGGGGACAACATTGCATACCCAGACTGATAGTTGGTATTGAATTTAACCCTTTTTAGAGGGGAGGTATATTTACCTCCCCCTCAGAAATTTTTCGGTGACTTTTGAACGGCTATAAATGTGAGTCTAAATCTTGGTAGCTTCTAATATTAATTCCCCGTGCACATTGTGTCCACATTTGAGCTTGTTTGGATTAGTGGTTCAACAGTCATGAAATTTTTCTCAGACTACCTTAAGGGGATTTTTTTGTGTGCATTAATTTTTGTGAGTTTTGCGAATTTTCGTTAAATTCGCAAAATTAAATCCACGCAAAATTTATCAAAATGATGTCATAAGCTGACCAAAAGCAAATACAACTAATTTTTTGATCGTTGATCGATAACAGTTTACTCGGACTCTTTCTTTCTCCATATGTGCATGTCAATAACCTCCTCTATTTCTTTTGTTGATGCTCCTTCGCCAAAATACTTCCACTCAATTTCCCTGCAAATCTCTGATTCGCAAAAATAAATCCACGCAAAACGCCCAAAAAAGTGGACTCGCAAAAATAAGTCCACGCAAAAATTTATCCCCTTAAGGTAGTCTGACACAACTGTTGTATTTCACATAGGCATTTTGAGCAGGCTCACACAGAATGCTGATGGTAGGCTTGTTATGTGATCGATTTGAAGCAAACTGGGCAAAAACAGTGAATCAGTGAATGTTTTCCGGAAAGTTGAATGCCTAAGGACTACCCATGCAAAATTTCACGTTGCTTGGGCTTCCCAGTCGGGAGATAGGTGGGAGAGAAAAATATACCCCCCCTTAGGCCACAAAAAGTTGAAGGTTTGGTATGCCTAAAAAGGAATATTTGGTAATGTGGATGGCCATCTATCTGTCTTTTATAAATACAAAATGCGCGAGTCAATTTTTTTCTTATGTTTGCCGTGTAGCGAAGCGCCTACCAATCCAATTGTAGGTCCCTGGAGTCCCGCTTCATGTCTCTTTTGATGGTCACAGTCAAATTCATCACAAGAAAAATAAGGACCATCTTTGTGACGTCAACGGTGATCAACCGTTGCTGCAGGAAACACAAACCCGAGCCACGAAGCATCCTCCTAAAATTCATGAACAATTTTTCTAACAATCCCGGGCTTATTTTTAGCATGGTACGCAACTATTTTTAGAACTTGATTCTTGAAACTATTCTCCACTCTATTTGATATGTCAGCATCTTCTTCGAACAAGGAGGCCCATTGCAGGAGTTAGTAAACAAAACTGAGCTTTCACTGTTGCGTATACTCAGCGAGAGAAACAAGACCGACGACGGCAACAGAAGTTTCTTACGTGTTAGACACAGTTTAGAAAATGCAATGCAAATAAATTGCTGACTTGCGCTACCGGCTGCAATAATAGAACAAATGCATAGCCATAAAGTTGATGCGTGCGTCTACGCATACCAAAATTTCAACTTTCCATGGCCTAAATGGGGTTTGCCAGAAACCCCAACCCCCCCTTAAATAGGGTTATTAAGTTCAACAGATAAAAAACTCCTTCACTGACACTTCATCTCCCACAATTAATAACAAACAAATATATATTAAAGCAAAACAAGTTTACGAACCATCTTCATCTGATGAGCAGCTTGTGAGCATATTTGTGTCCCCCTTGACTCGCTAACTTCCAGTGAACCGAGATACTGAAACAACAAGGCACAACAACTATACAATTCCTCCTGGTAGACTAGCAAATCTCTCAATACTTCCGAATGAGTCATAAATATGGCTGTGACTGCACTGGAATATGAATAAAATTAACCAAAGATCTTCACACTAGAATAACTTTATCTTATATGAATCTGACTAGCAGCAGGTAATCCTGAGTTATTCGAGCTTAAGTGATGCCTCAGAGCAGCACTTCAGCATCTTTGAAGTTAGCTAGAAATTCATATTGATATTTGATCCCTAGATCCATCTACCGCACTTGAACAACTTGGAACAACTTTTCGATTTCGTTATGAGGAGTAAACATTCTGACTTATTCCAGTTTGCTAGAGTAGCGCGACAGCAACCTATATCTACTGAACGACATGCCCAACAACAAACATGCAGAAGCAGAAGAATTATGCAGTGAATGTATAGACAAATTTCATTGAGGTGGAAGTTTGGTCATTACACAAAAAAACAACAACAAAAAAAAAAACAGAGCAATACCAAGTTAAATGCCATTTTTCCCGAATAATTTATCAATTTATCTCCTACTGGTCATTTAATCAATGAATACAAAAAACTTGATCACAAAAATGATTTACTTGTCAGTTTATGAAAAGGAGTTTTGCCAAATAACCATATAAGATGAACACTGACAAAAGAAAATGTAAGCAACACAATAAGCAGAGATCTATCATTGCTGCCGCATCTAATGGTTCTGAGGTACCACAAAGCCATCTGAGGTGGCAAGTAAAAAGTCTTATCATTCACCAAATCTCACGAAAGTTGGCAAAACAATACCTGTACATCAACCTGTCAAATAGGGTTTACCGATGGCACAATCAAAACACCTTGAAATCATCGTTTTTCAAAAGTATAACCAGTGTACTGAAAAGCTTCCTTTTCTTCATCCTCAAAGTTTGAACAAATGGCTTTGCTGATGTCGATCTTAGTAAAAAGGGAAGTAAAAACAATAACATCGCTCACGCCATGACAGCATTACTAAAAAGCATTCAGGATGCAAGACAAATTCATGATACCTTCCAGGCAACTGATTGATTTACAAACTTGTTTCAACAGTATCACCATTACATTTAACTTTGTTAACAAGCCAGGGAATATATGGCGAACATGCAAGAAAAGGCTCAAACCAGAACTCAAAGACAGTGCACTACTTATGTTTTTTATCGAGATGGTGTGCCACACCTGCCTTGGGGTGGGGAATGTCAATCTCCTCAGTTGTTTAGTAATTTTGCTCCATTTTCTCTTCACTTTGTTTCACCACATGCACAGACGTTCTTATGCAATGCTTAATACCTCAGAAAGGCAAGTGTACCTATAGAAGATTTTTGCTGTATGGATGTTTAAGCTCCATTTCCCATTATCCCCGTGATGACCAAAGTAAAAAAGAGCGGCAAAGATTGTGAAGATTTCAAAGTCATGCATACATAGAATATGCATCAGTCAGTTCCAGTCAACTTTCCATCAACTAACAAATAGTGACAGCTGGAGTATTTGCTGCATTGATGAGATGATCAATCAGATTGCTTGTTTCCAATTTGTAGGTTCAACGTTTGGCTTCACAGAAATCTATATTTTTTGCAGCTCTCCCCTATAACAGGACAGACAACCAGCAATGCACCTGAGATAGCTAGCATGCAATAAGTTTTAACTATGCAATAATATAACAGGAAGTGTGAATTACAAGAGTATCCATCGAACTGTTGCCTTTTAAAGGTTGTTCTAAGAGATATGTCATTGCCTGAAAACCCTGGTAAACCAGGGTTGGTTTAAAACCTGGGGTACACCCTTAGCCTACCCGAATGGGGTATTGTTTGGGTTACCATATATTAGACAATCAAGAAAGATCAATGTACAATACATGATATAAATCTGCATTTTGTGTCCAAAATTATTCAATTTCTATATCTAAGTAACCTAAAAATGTACAAGCCTTGTCAGTTTCCAGCATTGCTTAGAGGTCATCAACAAAGATTTTTCTCCGGCTTAGCGGAATTTGTCCATTAAGGGGGAGGGATTTGATCTTCTATTTTTTTAAATTTGAGGAGGAAATTCTCATTAAGTCTAAACTTCTTATGACAGCAGATAACCAACACAGTGGCATGTCCTCGATTATGTTATTATTTCAACATTACATAGCCAAGTGTCCACTTCTAGATTTTATGCTAAAAAATTTGGCGCAAGTACCATCTACCCACAGTTGTTTCTCAATGACTCGAACCTCGAAAACCCGAACTACTCGGTAGGTCGAACTAAACTCTCAGTCCCAAACCAGTGGAACAAACTCTTGATAACTCAAACATTTTTCAAGGCTCCCTGGGGGTTTGAGCTATCGGGAGTGAACTGTATTTCATACCTATTTCACCTCTTACTGCCCAACATCCCTGCCGCTTGCTATACACGAATGTGTAACCGACAAACAAAATCTTTATATCGCACGTCAATCCCTTCGTGGGTGTTCCGCTAAGAATGAGGGAGGGAGGGGTCTATACATAATAGCGGACAAATTCTGCCAAGCAGGAGAAAAATCTTTTTGTCGTTGGGCCCTTAGATCAGCTTGTTTTCGACTGTGCAGAGGTTCGTTTGCCTTCGATTCAAGATGGCTGCCAGACACCAGGCCGTTCATGTTTGTCGTAGCTAGCTAAGGGGCCATCGACAAAAGATTTTGGTCCTTTTTAGCGGAATTTGTAAGCTAAGGGGGGGAGGGGGTGATGGGCCTATCCGTTAATTTTTAAGATTTAGGACCAAAATCTGTTCTAAAAAAAATTTTCTAGGA
Organism: Scolionema suvaense; assembly: GCA_027575255.1. Classification (NCBI taxonomy): domain Eukaryota; kingdom Metazoa; phylum Cnidaria; class Hydrozoa; order Limnomedusae; family Olindiidae; genus Scolionema; species Scolionema suvaense. Next base: position 10,634 of record JAOBRC010653786.1, read on the forward strand.
TCACTATCTCTCCTGAAAAATCGTTTTATCCTCTCTAT
>JAOBRC010653897.1:0-10670 GCA_027575255.1 Scolionema suvaense
CTACATGGTCTTCAGGGAACATAAAAATCCCATGGATGATCGCATGTCTACAGTGGTTTGGATATATGACAGAAACTCCTTCATGTACAAAACATTCAGTGTCGCCACAAGGACGAGCATACAGCTAGCTACGAAGGCCGCCTCTACTATGTTTCTGTTCTTTAAGTGCTACTGAAGGGGAGAACAAACATGAGACACTATGTATCATCTGTGAGCAAGGAGATCAATGTACTGCACTAGTTGCGCTCAGTTGTGTGACTCATAGCGGGTCTTAATGCTATTGAGACCGATGGGGAGGAATAAAATCATTATGAAAATGACATAAATACAGGCATCAAATCTGATAAAGTTTCAACACTGCTAATCCGAATTGCATGGTTACTCTACTTTCTTATCAAAACGAGGATAGAATTATGGAACAACTGTGCCAATTCCATGGCAAATTTGTGCTCGAAACAAGACCAAAAGACAAGAGACTTTTGATAATTCCACAATGTATGCATCAAAGCTGCTTAGGCTTCAATACAGCAGTTGGGTACAGCATACCTCTGAGGAATGCCAAATGCTACAGAAGTCCTGATGCTTCCCTACAGCAGCAGCTATGACAGTATATGACTTGAATCTTTGTTTCAAAGCATGTGCGATGCCATTGTGCAATATTGGTTTGTCACATTCCTTTCTTTTAAACCCTGGAAATATTTTGCCAAACCAGGAAGCTTTTCTTAGATAAAAGTTTTGAAAAGGCTGGGTGTGTGGTAAAAAATAGAGAAGTAGTGGCCACATGCAAAACCAAGCAAAATGATGACTTACAGTGATCAGAGCCCATATTTTTAAAGTCTTGTCATCAGAAGCAGACACTAACAGCTTTGAGTCTGATGACCACGCAACATCAGATATTCCCTAGAAAGAAGTGAAACAAAATCCATCACGTCTTCCTCCAAGCATAGTAAAAGAAATGCAATGCAGATACATAAAATCTTCTTCTTTCAAATTAAGTAGTGACTCATTCATTCCACTGAATCCAGCAAATCCAGCAAATCCACTATCCACTATCCAGCAAATATGTCTATACACTAATTCATAGTTTCCAAAGGGATTCGTCTATGTTTGCCATATTCATCACCTTGTACACAATAGTTAAATGACCAGAGAAAAACAGCAGTTTTGAGTTGCCTCTACTTCCACCGCATCCATACTAAATCTAACTCTGCTGTTATCATAAAGAGACCAAATATCCAAATCTGGAGAGGTGAAACGCACAACACCATAACAAGAATTTCAACAAATTAGAATTTATGATCAAAAGATTGGTTAAACATGGTACCCATAGCACTAGAACAATACAGTACCCAGGCTTTGAAAGAAGAGGTGAGTGATCACCCTCCCTTGCCTCCACACCTTCCTAAAATGTTTGAGGGGAGGTGTCATCGCTCGCCTAGAATCCACATAAAAGCCTTACTCCTACAATTATCTTGGGTATCATCACTCATCTCGATTTATCTGGAGAAGAGCTGTGCCACTCTCCTGTCAATTACTTAATTTCAAAGTCTGACTACCACTGAGTTGTCACAATGACTCCATTTTACACCATGACAGACAATAAACACCAATAAAACATCGCACACTCGTGTATGACAGGTGGCTCCAGGATGAACAAGTCACAGAATAACAGGACTCTTGCAACTTGCACCTTTATTTTTATAAACAACCCAGATTTTCCATTTCGTCCCAAAATGTTGTTCAATAAATTACTAAAAACCGTGACAAAAGTTGCTAAAGGGGAACAATGGTCAAAAATGAAATTTTAACAGATGATAGAGCTCAACAAAATGTGATGCATAGTTTTTATTTCATGACAAAAGCTTGTGTAGTTCTGGAGATATTTAGTCCCTAAGTCCAGCAGCTAACATCTTGCCACTAGTTATGCATGATGTCACTGGTGTCACACTCAAATTATCTTCAATTTGTTTCCAACATACTCCTTACTGAATTATCGTAAGGGGTTGTCTCTTTCATTGCATCATAAACAGAAGCAATATGTTTAAGATCCAATAAGTAAAATAACATAAGGTTTTGTGTTACTACGGAAATAGCAATGCTTAGCAATGGACTCCGATGACATCATGAAAAATCAAGATGATAGCTGCTTGACTTTGAGAGCAAATATCTACAGAACTAAGCAAGCTTTTGTTGTGATGATGACGGGAAATCTCAAGTTTTGTTGTGCTCTATCATCTGTTAAAATTTCATTTTTGACCATTGTTCCTCTTCAAAGAGTTGTTTAAATTTACTGCTTCCTAGTGATGACACAGGTCTACAGCAGATCCAATCCTAGCTAAGTTACATATTAGCAGCTAATATGTTATGGTCACAGTAGATGCTGACAATGAAAGTGGAGATGTATAGTGCTCTTTGCTTCGAGTCAATTGAATGTTTTTAAAAAACCTTTACTATATATCAGATAGAGTTGTTTAGTTGTTGAAGTTAAATCTGCCCTACCTCAGTTGTTTAGATGTTTATTTTCAGTGTTCTTTATAAAAAAAGGTGTAATCAAGAATCAATGTGTCAGATCATGAGTAGGGATAAAATCATTAACGTTTCTCCCAAATACCCAATATAAGCATCAATATTCACTGTTGATGTTCATGATAAAAGACCCCAAAATTACAAGGTGCATGTTGGTGATGGAGAAACGGTCAGGAGTAACTATATAGGACTCTTTCGTTAAAGTAGGAGTCCCAAAACAACTTTTTCCTATGACAAAAATTTATTTATAACAAACATGGTTTGCACAACACTGCTGTTTGCCTCGTTTCCCATGATAAAAGGAAAATAACGAGGAAACATTGCCAGAACTCCCGCAAGTAGAATCAAAATTCGTGGACAAAGTCAATACAAAACAGTGAGGTTGTAGCACACAGAACACAATCGTCTAAAGAGGATGACTGATGAAAAACTTAGGCCCAAGGCTTGATTCCATAAAAAAACACAGAGAAAGCAAAAAGACGCCAAACAGAGATCTTGAAATATGATAATTGAGGCACTGCCATAACTTTCCCTAGTCTTGTAGACTGCTAGATAGTAACATTAACAAGTTGCTAATTTGCTGGACTCCCACAAACTTAATCATGAGTCATTGTTTTACACCATTTATGAAAAATATTCAAAACCAAAGACTGCAAATAACAACCATAATATACCAAAACAACTAAGAAATAACTATTTTCAGACATTAATTGGCATACTCAAGCCAAACAAGAGCGTTTCAGGGATGACACATGGTCCATAACATGGCTACAATTACTACTAACTTTCATCCAAAAAAAACACAGAACGTAATCAGTGGATCAAGAAATATTTACAAATAACCCTAAAGGGGCCATATTTGGCCAAAAATGGCCACGCCCAGGCCAAACAAAAGTTTTCCCAGATATGACTGATGTTCCATATTACAACTGCCCTCCTCTTTCTGACTTAAAATTCTGAAAAAGTAATAAACAGATTTTAAAATATCTTAGGAAAATCCTAAAAAGGGCCATTTTGGACACCCGAAAAAGCCAACAACGACAGTTATCTCAGATTTGTTAATGGCCCATAAATACAACTGCTATTAAGTTTCAGACAAAACTACAGAAAAGTCAAGAGCGGATCTTGAAATATTTTGCAAAACCCCTTCAAGGGCTTTTTTGGACAAAAGTGACCATGCCCAAGCCAAAGCAGAGCTTCCCCAGATATGGGACATGCTGCATATTATAATATTACCATTGCTCTTAAGTTTCACACCGAACCCTACAAAAAAAGGTAGTGACTGAATCTTGAAATCTTTCGAGAAAACACTAAAAATGGCCAGTTTTGGGCATAAATTGCCACCAGCGAGTCGAACAATATTATTTTTTGCTTTTGGTTGATTACGGATTGCAACCTTCATGCTAAATTTCTGAAAAATCCACTGTGTGTTATTCATTATTGACGGACCGACAGAACTCATTTCATAGGACTCGTACGCTAGAGTGGGAGTCAAAAAAATGAGTAACTGTTACATAAATTGTTACAGGTCAGCATATAGCTGATGATGATGACAGTGATATACTGCTCAATGCATTTTAGTATTTTCATAGTGTCTCCCAGATCAAGGTGTTTGATAAATCCATAGTTATAGTTTGACTAACTGAGGGAACTCCACAAGGTTCAAGGTAAGTGCATCCTCTGAGTAGAGGTATGAGCACAATACATGTTAAAAGTTGCGCAATGGGTGAATGTGAATGAAGAAAGCACAAAACACTATGCATAATGAACGGAACAACACCAGGTGCTAGCGATGCATAGAGGGGTGGAATACCCCAGAGAGTAGCACCCAAAGCTTGCCACTCTCCCTTTACTATCCAGGGGACAACTCGTTCTAAACGACAGTAAGCATAACATGGGACCTCGTTACACTTGAAAAATGACCTAAACATAAGATGACTTTAAGGATTAGCAAGAGTGTAGTTCAGAAAAATTGCCGAAACGAATGACAAACAGTACTTACAAGCTTGTGTCCAGCGATAGTCTTTTCAAATTTTCCATCATATGCACCCCATATTTTTACAAGTTTATCAGCAGCTGAAACAAAACATCAATTGATAAAATAATCCATACTAAAATGTCAAGTCCTTAGAGATCCTTCAACTGAAACCCTTTACTTCATAACATTGACTGAGAGGCTTGTTTTAGACAGAGATGCTAAACTTAACTCTGAGGAAAGGCATTAGGATGTGTTGTAGAACATGATCTGGCACACGTTTTAGCCATTTGAAGTCTAAAATATTTGACAATTTCAGAAATGAAGTACATTATTTCAAGTCTTTTCTAAGACACTTTTGCTCATGTCTGATTCACAAAATAAAAGATGAGTGTTTGACGGTTGTTCAAGTAACCTTAGACCAAGATCTATACTATGAATGTAGTAGGTTTCCTGAGATGTTCGGGTGGACATGTGGAGGCTTTTGCTTCTCTAGATATCTGAGACACTGATCTAGCTTACCCTAAAATCTCACATAAAAGCGCAGCACCATGGAGCCTTTAACCAGTCCTATTTTTCAAATATCAAATTTCTTATATTGGCAATGAGAAATAACATACTAGATAAGGAAATTCTCATGAAGCATATGTTTTTACTAAATTAGCCTTTAACGTAAGTCTTTAATAGTAAGCTCTACTTTTAAGAAAGATCTGCTCCAATACCAGGGCAGTCACTAAACAAGAGATATCTAGTCCCTTTCCTCGCATGTTTTCTGATTTTCCTGCCACGTAAACGTCGATGGGGTCAGCAGGTAACAAACAGTATTTTATTTGCTTAATCTGTAGAATTCTTATAAACATGGCTAAACAACAAAGGGATTCAAAGTGGCATTTAGCAAACGTATACAGGCGCAGGGCACTTCTAAACATCCAAAATATATGGATATAGGTGTCAGTGTCAGACGTATGGGGTACATACATCTAACATTTCTCCAAAACTCCAAAATTTTATGAAACATAGCTTACAGCATTTCAGTCTCCCACAGTTCATCTGAAGCTGAGGTTGGACAAATTTACAAGACAACAGCACTGCTTGTCCACATGGTTTACTGATTAGAGGGAATTGATTGTGATTTGGTATCCCCAAGGTCATCTACAATTTGCAATGAAATCTTCGTTAGACAAAAGCAGACAACAGAAACTCAATTCGTAATCAAGACCAAAACCCAGTAAACAGCAATCAGACTAACCCTCAAACGGATGCTACACTTACATGCAGTGGCAAGCCATTCCCCATTTGGGCTGAACTTTACCGATGAGACAGCTTTTGTGTGGCCCGTCAGAGTATACTTGATAATGTAATTAGACTTCTAAAAGTGAAAAAGTTTAAGTAGGTCAAAGTATTTGAATACAACTTTTGAAAATGAAAAGCTGTTTAATGGGTATAACATATACACAATTTATTAATAGTAATTGTGCATCAACATATGTCTCAGTATCTAAGATCGCGGTCGCACTAGAATATGAATAAAATTCCTCAAAGATATTCAAACCAGAATAACTTTATCTTATTCGAATCTGACCAGCAGCAGGTAATTCTGAGATATACGGGCTTAACCCTATTTTGCATGGGGGGGGGTAAAAATTAGCCCCAAAAAGTTTTTTTGAAATATCGACAGATTGCTGCAGGCCGAAGGCCTGCCGTTTATGCATACTGAACCAAATTTATCAATCCACATTGTGACCAAATTTCATGCGTATAGCTTGCTTACTTCCAGAGATATTTGAATTTTGTGAGAGCCGATTGGAGCAATCCTGCTATTTCCCTATTACAAGTTATAATGGGAAAAAATGCCCTTTAGAAGAAGCCATGCTGTACAAAAACTAGTTGCTTTCAAGTTACCACACACTGTTTTCTAAAAAGTAGTATGCTTATGCCTTCCAACGATGGCTGAACCAACTTCTGGTGTTGTGTGGTTCAGATTTTATCGCCGAGAGAAATTCGGCTAAATTTGCGATTTTTGCTAAATTTTGGGAAATAATGCTGATGTCAGCAAAAATTGTGCTGACCTGCCAGTTCAAATGAATGGTTTTTAGAAACTTCTTGTTTGTGGCTATGTCCATGCAAAGTTTCAGCGCCGTAGCTATATTCGTTCGCCTTTTAGGGTGGGGATAGTTTTTACCACCCCCCCCCCCCCAAAGCAACCAACGTACATAAAAAAGCCCATGCACAATAGGGTTAAGTGATGCCTACGAGCAGCACTTTGGCATCTTTGAAGTTATTCCGAAATTCTTATCGATATTTGATCTCCAGATTTGTCGGTCCCACTAGAATAACTCGGAATAACTTTTCGCTTTTGTAGTGAGTAGTAAACATTCTGAGTTATTCCAGTTTGCTAGCATAGTGCGACCGGGACCTTATGCTCTGAAGCATCAACTCAAATTTGAACTTGATAATTTAGTTCATATGCCCATGATTGAACTAAGTCATAATTCCACAGACCGTGGAGGTAATCATGCACTGGTGGAAAACTCTAACAGAAAACAGATCGATCATAACCTTGAAACTTCATTACAAACCTCCCACAGCTAAAGACTTTCCCTCAAAAATGAAGAAACAAAATAGTTTGCTTAACTTCTTGCTTCCAATTTGCAGAAGGCATATTAAAAATCGAAAATTGTAAAAATAGACTCAACAACATAGTCCTGCTATGACTGGCAACACAGAACTAGAATAAAGATACCACACGCGAAATATTTTCATCGCAGGATAAGAAACAAATGCACATTTCTGACAAAAGGAGGCAGTATGTCATGACCACAATGGCAGGTTCAAAATCTCTTCAGTGAAGCAGCATCCCTCAGAGAACTTCCACAGATGCCATAGTTGATGAATCTTGTTTTAAATGTAGGAAAAATTAATCAGACCCCCTTGCTTATTTATTCTTTGTATAATTTCTTACCCCCCTACATTAAGACCCTCTTCTCTTCAGGACCTCAGCGTAGGAATGAGGAATATGGATAGACTTGAGAATGGAACTTAAGAGCTATTACTATCTCTGTTTAACATTATCCCACGTTTCTAAAGTACACACTATCTTTCACAACAGGGTAAGTGTACAACTTAAAAATTTTTTAACCTGTAGTAAAGTGGAAAATGTGGCACTGCCAAAAAACAATTCCAAACCTACAATTAAATGCGCATTTGCGCAAACAAGAAATATATTATAGGAACATAAAATCAATCGTTCGCAGAAGCAATACCGTCAGCAGAAATAGGAATGAAAGTTTAAGAGTTTGATAAATAAGATTCCTTTGGGAATAATGCACCACTGTCTACACAACATAACATTTCTTCATCACGTGAATGCCCTTCTTAGAATCAATTGCCAAGCGCTCTCAAGTGACAGGTGTCAGCTGATGGCACTCACGTGGGAACAAGAAATTGTGAAATGGAACACTATCTCCATTAAAAGATAACACTGACTTAATTGACATAATAACTTAGGAGATCATTACTAGCTGATGATTATCAGTGTGACATACAGTATGAAGAAAGCAGAGTTAAAAGTGGGAGTTGCTGCAAAATGTCTTGGTTGATTTGATTCTTAGTCTCACATTTTGTGTGGTCCAAGGTTTGGCTGTCATTGACCGTTGACTGGCCGCTTGATTAGGTTCAGAATTGTCTAACAAATTTAAAATGAGTCGCAGGCACGATATCTCCTCCAAGTCGATTTATGTCATTGCAGATCAAATTGATATTAGCTGGCGTTCACTTAATACATGTGACATACGGGGACCAGCAGCCACTAAACGTGGGTTCCGCCCACTAAAATTCCCTATATGGGTCTACTTTTTGTCTCATGTTCCATGAAAGAAACTAAAAAGTAACACCAAAGGCACATTTTCAAACTGGAAAGGTAATTTTCAGCAATGTATACTAAAAATTTGCCAAAATTTTGCATGTGGTGCAAAGATTTGTGACGGAAGACCTAGTCAGTATGTCACAAAGCTTCATTAAACATGGGGCAATTTTGAATTTTGGGGCCACAGGCCCCCCTCCGTTGACAAGTCAAGTACCCCGTCCCCGGGCGCTTGTGCACCTTTTTTCATTTACTAGTAGAACGGAACATTGCAAAAAAGTACATGCATGACAATACATTTTGACCGGGATAGTAGGCTGTTCACATCATTACCTGGCCAGTTTCAACTGCCTTGGTTGAACATGAATTGAAATATTTTCTCATGAGCATGGACTCAATCTAAAACACAAAAGTTCACTTACCTTAACCTCCTTTGGAGCAGGTGGATTACTTGAGTGAGTTTCAGAATGGGCAGTGGTAGCAGCTGCTGTTGGAACCCCTTCAGTCTTCACTTCTGACTTGGCACCTGCAGTAGTGTCCGATGTTTCCTCAGCAGCCATGCTATCTGATCCTTCCTACATGGAAAACGGCAAGAAACAGTTCAGAATTTATTCTTATGCATAACAATTGATAACCTGGCACCAAATCCATCTATCTCTTACAAGGTTTGCGCAAAAAGACTCATTCTTCATTACTGCCAGGTGGGCCATATAGTAAAGAACATAAATACTAATACAGTTTGTGTGACTAGACTTTTTCGTGGTAGGCATGCGAATGGAAGAGCTAATCACAAGCAACTGGGTACTGAGTTATATTCTATGGATTTCTGTTGAAGGCAGCAGACACTAGTGAGCAGCTCCCCTCCATTATATACATCTCTAGCACTAACATTTGCAATGGATGGAAAGTTAGCATTTACACTTCCTATTGAAGAAATATTTACAAGGAAACTATGAAATAGAAAATGTGCATACTTTCATAAACTCGATAAATAACTAATTGCTAAACAACAGTATTGCTGGAGCGTGCATGGCAGAGATTGCAAATTTCACACAGATGGCCAGCTCAGACATTCCAGCTATTCTGGTGTGTAGGTAATCTGAAACTGTATGGCTCAGCATGTACTAAGGATACTGGAAGGGTTTCTTCGGCCAGAAAATTGTAATTTGCAAATTTTACATATGATGTAAACAAATTTTCGCTCTAACAAATAGAGCAAGTTCCATTCCAAAAGATCACGCCGTTCAGTTACAATTCCCTTTCAAAGATCTACTATTGTACATCCTATTGTGCTTCCAAACAATGTCATGGCCAAGCCGTGATCACATTTTAAATGAGCGGTGATTACACTCTCAATATGATCATTACCACAAACAATCGCACGCGAAGTTTGTGACAGCTCCTTTTGTAATGCGAAACAATCGTGCGGTTATCTGAATAGGACGTTCAGAGTGGATCATCTCAGAACTAATGAAATGGACAACAGGAACAATAATCAACAACCAACAGGGATACAAAGAACAACAAGTGTTTCACAAGCTAAGCCGCTAAGGCTAGTCACTATAGCTATATATCTTATATCTAGAAGATAAAATAGAACAGGCAGGCAAGCAAACAACAAGTATAAATGCTAAGGATGTCAACCATAGACATAACTGTTCATCTCCTTCCCCATGGGAGATTCTCACATGTACATATTGGGGTACTTTAAAGTCACCACTTTGGGCCAGGCTTAATGAAGTCTTCCAAGTTTTTCAGTGCTCTCGGGACACCTTTCACTGCATCGCTTTGCTTAGAATCTACCGGTTTCATAGCATCCTGTTGCTCAGTTAGTTTGTGTGACTGCACCTCTTTCTCATCCGATGGCAGAGTGTCAGGTTGTAGTGCATGAGGTACAGATGGAGAAACCTCTATATCTGGTGTGCTATGCTTAGTGCCCACACTCTGGTCGTCATCAATGGGCCCATCTACCTTGTGTTGTAAATCTGGCTCTGAGGCAGAAGGTATTGGGCAGTTCTTTCTTACGGACAAAGGATAGCATTCTCGAAGAAAGCGCCTGTTTCGGAGGGTGACTCTACCAGAGCTAAACATTCGGACTCTATACTGTCTGTGAGGCAATACTTCCACAATCGTACCTGCACGATCCCACTTCTTGTTTTGGCCTTGCACAACAACATCAGTGTTTACTAACAGTGGAGGGAGTGTTCTGGTATGGCAACTTTGATTCTTTATCAGAATGTTGTTTCTCTTGCTAAATGCTTTTTCACGTTGTTCCGCAGAAATGATCCAGTCACGATGGAGTTTGTA